>CABFWB010001046.1:13421-79395 GCA_902151455.1 Timema bartmani | reverse complement strand
AGCTCCCGAAAATTTGGGCTCAAAAAGCTTTTTAATAAGTTTGGCAGTGCAATCAGACGTTTTGAAACTAAGTCCGTGCATTGCGGTATGGTAGGCAAAAGTTGCCTCTTTTGTCGCACATTGCAACTCAGCATCTGTGACATCATTGTTTTTAAAAAAAAGTTTTAATACTTTCCAAGGATGCTGCTTGATTAGCCTTCTTGTGTCTCTCACTCTGCAAGTCGTACCGTCCTCGATGCTCCACCGAAAATTCAGAGTTACACGTCAAATATCTCACGCGGTCATTTCTGTTTTGACACTGTCTCAGAAACTTGTATTCTTCTTTTAGTTTGTAATTAAAAACACACTTGCACTTTGGCATTTTGCAAAGTTATAAATACTTACACACTAAAAAATCAAACTGAACACTAATAGTATCAATACATCAGGAATATTAAGTACACAGCAAACGAGTTATTTTTAAACAAACTGACAAGTGATAAACAACTGAGAGTAGTCCGCTCTGTGGACTGTGACTGACCTTGAATTGGACGCAGAGACAGATTGCAGTGAGCGCGCAGTGCTGCAGTGTGACCAACCTAAGGTGCGGCGCGGAGTAAAATCCCCCAATTTGGCCACGTTTTCGGTTCATATTAGTAAAATCCGGACATTTCTCAGATCCGGAGGCCAAACCGGACACGTGTTCCAAATCCAGACTGTCCGGACGAAATCCGGACGTATGGTAACCCTACCTATAGAGGCTCAGTCGTCTAATTAAATATATAAGAACTTATCAGGATATTATATGACTAAATATAGCATAAAGAACTGCCACTCAAAGATAAATGTCCCCAGTTTGATCCCCTTGTTCTTATTATAGCTTCATGAAATTGAAAGTACTTTTAACTATGATAATTAATTGGGGCCTACGCTTCTTGAACATAATAATTCGTTTCCAGCAACATCTGGTGGGATAGATAAAATTATTAAACTTGAAATGGATTATTTACATAAACACTCTAGGTTTTAGACAAGTGTAATGGAACGGTTAAACAGCATTAAAACTATTTCAAATTATAAAGCTCAAAATCCGGCTGCCCACATTTTAATAGTTCCTCGATGTACAATCCTGAGATAACTATGTCAATCACAAACCAATCATGATAATTAATAAATAAAATAAAATATGTGAGAAAAATATTACCTTGTTCACAAAATTGGTGCACAAACAAACGCAGTTTATTAACAACGCAATATTCACCTAAATATGATCACAAAATAAGATAAACAAACTAATAGACATTGTTACAGAAATATTTTGTATAGAAGAGCATCACAATTCACCAAAGAGCTTAAATAAAAAATATCTTCTGTTACAGAAACGTATTGAATAGTAAACATCCACGTTTTACAAATAGAATCACGGTTCACCGTGCCACCAGAATTTGTTTATAATTTTAATTGTTATGTAGCTGCTAGTAAGGCTCTAATAGTCAAATCTATTATTTATGCTTTTTAGTGAGGAATACTCTATCTAGATATCATATTTTTAAAAGTGAAAAATGACACTTGGACACGGGATTCGAACCCGGGACCTTTGGCTTAGTACGTCAATGCTCTAACCACTGATCTATCCAGGAATCGTTCCGTGTCCAAGTTAATTCTTCACTCATATTTTAAGGCAGAGTCTATAATGGACGTGCGGAAATCGTCAGCTACAAATGTGTGATCTAAGAGTCGAAGGCGGCTGCGTTATCTGATAGCTCGTGATCTTAATATCACACATTTGTTTCGGGTTTCGTAATCGAGGAAAATTCTCCATACTTTTAAATTACTGTGATGTGAGGGGGAGGTATTTGAATAAATATAAGTTATCCTATATCTAACAATTATAAATATTTAATAAAAGCCCGGTATTTTTTTAAATTCAACAATCTCACAAAATAAGGCACATAGCGGTAGTTTGATTTGGAAGCTAACTACATTATTTTTAGCCAGGGTGCTTTTTATCAACTTCTCTACAAGCGAATGATGGTAAACTATCTCTTAGTCATTTTTTCCTCATTTACTCTTATATTTTGTTGCTAGTACCGTAAAAATTCATTTTCTGTCACTAGTAGAAATAGACAGAAGCCACCTGTTAACAAAAAATAATCCACTGGATATTAAATGGTGCTACATAGGATTTTAAGTTAGAAATATTTAATTTAACTGAACAGTTTGTTTTTATTTTATAGGTTTTACAAGGAGAGCTTGTTACCATAAATTATTGTCATTCATCGATACAAATGTCACCTATTAAAAAATGACATCAGACAGAAGGTTTGCGTGAATAATGATCAATTTCTCAGAGGTTACAGTATCTAAAAACTATTATATTTAATAACAATTAATCCATTATCGTATTTTTACATAGTATCCTTTCCTTTAAGACCTTCATTCATGTACTTATACTATTACATTTATAAGCTATATTCCCATTATTTAATTAGCCAGGATAAGAGCTATTCAAATATATACACTATACAATCCATATTATTATGTTTTAACTGATCGGACCAAATCATCATCAGATGTTTAAAGCCTGCCTGATGACTGTAACCCATCACTCTTTTGCTAGGATATAGCTAGTGACTTTAAGTCATCTCTCCTTTGCCAGTAAATACCTGGTGACTGTAAGCCATCACTCCTTTGCCAGGGAATATCTAGCAACTTCAAGCCATCACTCCTCTGCCAGGATATACCTAGTTACCGTAAGCCATCACGCATCAAACAGGTTATTCCTATTTACTGTAAGCCATCAAGCCTCAGCCAGGCTAAGCCATCATGCTTCAAACAGGTTATACCTAGTTACTGTAAGCCATCACGCCTCGGCCAGTATATACCTAATGACTAGTAAACCATCAATTCTCGGCCAGGGTATGTATAACGTTTGTTAGCGACCACCTCTCTGAAACAAAAGTTGCACGTACCGTCAACACCAAGGGTTTTTCTATTTGAGCCGACTTAATGTATCCCCCTCACTGCTCCCCAATCTTTGAAAGACGATACGAACCACGGCTCAGTCTTTGAAATGCGAGACGGGCCACCTCGGTGCTTGGTGAAAGGAAGAATGATCTCTGACTTGGAAGTGTTCGGTCTACTACAGTTCCTCGGTACCGGCCGATAATCCTCGGCTACACTCGGGATAAATGGTACCACCTACAACTAACGCCCAATACTCTAAAAAACACAATAATATGTTCGCCTGAGCCTTAACAGAGCTCTTTAACAGATCTGGACTTTTTGTTGGGGGTATTTTAAAGAATCATGTTTTCGCGAATATCCCAAGAACAATTCAGGAATTTTAAGAATGAATTTTGATGTAACCTGGAGCAATTCTGTAAGAGACATTGTGCCAGGTTATGTCAAGTTTCGAACAACAATGTATTGCATATAATGGTGGTCATCTTAAGGACATTGCTTTTTTTAAATTAATAATTCAAGGGTACATAGAAAACTGTCAATCTATTGTTATTTTAATTTCAATTCGAAGCATTTAGTAGTTGAAATAGTAAGTATTGATATGTGTCAGCACTTTCTGCCTCACCCTGTATAAGCAACATATTAAAATTTACATATAGTACATTTAAAATTGATCAGGCTTGTGAAAAAGGGTAAAATTGATTCTTTGTATTATTCACCTTAAAAGTGAATAATATGAAGACAACAACGACTCGTGAAAGTAATTCACTTTAGTAACTCGGCTCATGTGGTTCCTCCCCAAATAATCTGTCTTGAATAATTTACAAAAAAAAGGCATGATATTTTAATGCCGAGAGTGAATTTTGAAAATCTGCAAATTAAAAGAGGTATTAAATTTTAAAGGAATTTAATTTATTCGAAAATGAATCTTGATCAAAAAAAAAAAAGCTGCAAACGCGGCGTTCTTCTTTTCACCTCCCAAATGACAAGTTCCCCTTATCCAAGTCCGTGAGGAATGCTTTCTTCTTGAGTTTGACCTTTCGCTCGCTATACACTGCTCTGTGACCGGAACACTATATTCCCGTGGAACAAATAGGAACAGCAGGCTTATAGAGTCCCCTAGAAAGTTCCAGAAGGATCTACAAAGTTCTGGAATCAGGGTTTATTACTCGCATTTACTTAATGTTCAAGTGTTTCATCTGGTAGCGCTACTCAAAATTGGGTCGAATTTGACAGGAACTAACTCATTTAGAGGAATGGAGGTATGTGCATTTCCTGCAGCAGACATAATAAGCTCGTGTCTTGACGATGCCATCTTAGTAATTCAACTAGCAAGACATGGATGTCTGAACTGAACGTGACTGAAAAACATGTGCTGTTTCAATACGTGAACGTTTTATTCCACGTCAATCTGACAGTTTTCTGTTTGTAAGTAGAAAAAAGTATTTTAGCCGGGACAATGAAGTGTTAGAGGATGTTTGCTATTTATTGTAATTGCTGTAGCAGCAATATATATAAATATTATCACAGGCTGCACTGATGAAGTGTAGTATGTAGAAGAGATAGTGCCATACTGTATGTCAGCCTGTATTCCTTCCTCTCTGTTATCTTGTAGTATAGAAGAGAGGACTCTTAATGAACTGACCAGGAATATTTACCAAGAGATTGTGAGCGTGTCCAATATGATAATATTCCCTTGTCCCTGTGTATAAAGGTGGGAAGGGTCAGGTGACGTGATCAAAGATCACGGTCCAAAGGCAGGAGGTCATTAACAAGTGACACTTGGGACACAAAGACGAGGCAATAACGCGGTTACCAAACACAAAGTCGGACCAAGTGACGGAGAACTCACGTACACACTGCATGTATTATGTTCTAGTTGTTTATTGGATAAGCAACTCAACAAAGATTGCCAATATATTTTTACTATCTAATGCGTTCCTTATTATAAAAACAAGAATCCATCCGGAAACTATACTAAATGTTTTCTAATGGATCACAAACTATCTATTTTATCAGCCTATAATTTGTTTGTACTAAAAGATATCCAACAAGCTTATATATAACTTTGAGTAACTTCACACAATTGTAATTAAAACTGCAGATATAAATTATTGATAGTGTTGGTTAAACGCTTGATGTGTGTCCATGATGTTGTGACCTCCCAGAGTTTTGTTTGTATTTATAATGGAGGTGTTTCAGGAGTAGATACATTCATATGTCTATATTTTATACCAGGGATGGGAAAACTACGGCCCGCCGATATGCTCAATTCGGCTCACGGGATGACTAGTTAAGATGTGTTGCTTAGTTTTCCGTGCTCGAGGCTCATTCACAGTTTCACTCATCTCACATCCAAACTTATAAATCTTCTAAATGAACTAAAAACATACAAGTCCACTAAGGAATTTATGATTGTTTGGCATTTTAAATGTATCTAGTCTTATTCGTGTCAATCCATAATGTATGCTTATAGTTTTTTAAAGGAATTTGGAAGAAATTTGATGAATAAAATTCCTTGGCCAACCTATATTTTTTTGTAATCCTGTTAGTAAGTTTACCCATCCCTGGTTTGTATCCATGTTCTATAAGCTGTTAAATTAGTGTATTAATTTTGTTCAAACTAGCGATATCTCAGCAGTAGATGTAGTGTCTGTAGTGTGTATATTACCAACAATATATCAGCAGTAGATATAGTGTCTGTAGTGTGTATAATACCAGCAATACATCAGCAGTGGATGTAGTGTTTGTAGTGTGTATATTACCAACAATATATCAGCAGTAGATATAGTGTCTGTAGGGTGTATATTACTAGCAATTTATCAACAGTAGATGTAGTGTCTGTAGTGTGTATAATACTAGCAATTTATCAGCAGTGAATGTAGTGTCTGTAGTGTGTATAATACCAACAATATATCAGCAGTAGATATAGTGTCTGTAGGGTGTATATTACTAGCAATTTATCAGCAGTAGATGTAGTGTCTGTAGGGTGTATAATACTAGCAATTTATCAGCTAGTGAATGTAGTGTCTGTAGTGTGTATAATACTAGCAATTTATCAGCAGTGAATGTAGTGTCTGTAGTGTGTATAATACTAGCAATTTATCAGCAGTGGATGTAGTGTTTGTAGTGTGTATATTACCAACAATATATCAGCAGTAGATATAGTGTCTGTAGGCTGTATATTACTAGCAATTTATCAGTAGTATTTGTTGTGTCTGTAGTGTGTATAATACTATCAATTTATCAGCAGTGGATGTAGTGTTTGTAGTTTGTATATTACCAACAATATATCAGCAGTAGATATAGTGTCTGTAGTGTGTATAATACCAGCAATACATCAGCAGTAGCTGTAGTGTCTGTAGTGTGTATAATACTAGCAATACATCAGCAGTAGATATAGTGTCTGTAGTGTGTATAATACCAGCAATATATCAGCAGTAGATATAGTGTCTGTAATGTGTATAATACCAGCAATATATCAGCAGTGGATGTAGTGTCTGTAGTGTGTATAATACTAGCAATTTATCAGCAGTGAATGTAGTGTATGTAGTGTGTATAATACCAGCAATTTATCAGCAGTGAATGTAGTGTCTGTAGTGTGTATAATACTAGCAATTTATCAGCAGTGAATGTAGTGTCTGTAGTGTGTATAATACTTGCAATGTACAAGCAGTGGATATAGTGTCTGTAGTGTGTATAATACTAGCAATGTACAAGCGGTGGATGTAGTGTCTGTAGTGTATAATACCAGCAATACATCAGCAGTAGATGTAGTGTATGTAGTGTGTATAATACTAGCAATTTATCAACAGTGGATGTTGTAATGACATTTATGAATGGGTTTCAGTTTTATTAGATTTTCTTGTACTGTTGATGTAATTCTAAGGGGGAAATTAATTTGGTAGAAGATGCATACATTTGACCAAGAAATAACGTCATTGAATGAGCGGATCTTAGGATCTAGGTCGGACCCTAATCTAAAAGTCTCCCTTAACAATACACTACCCACCTCGGTTGTCGTATGGTCTAACGTGTCACTCTTACAATAGACTATACTATCGATGACGGAGAATTCTGTTTTAAAATCCTGCTGAGTGTACTTAGGGTGGTTTTCCTAAGTGAATTTTTCCTCACCCTCTACGCAAATGCGGGTACACCAACTCTAAGTTCAACTGTTATCATCCTTAATATATTAACATGCTTGTAATATATGCGCGAGGCCCAAACGGTTCGTAAGATGCGGTTCTTACAAAACTACAAAATAATTCACTATCAGCTTCTTCCTTGCATAGCACCATAAAAGTAGTGAATGTGTTCATATTGGAGTTGTTTCTCATAGTTCAAACTGCACATATAGCTTGTTTGAACCAAAAGTAATACAAAATCTCGATACACTTACATCCGGAAAGCTATGCTGATACCATTAAATTGTGTCAAAAGTTTCGGCTTGTAACCCCGGGATAGCAAAGCTGCTCAAGCATGTCAGTACAGAAAGTTGCATAGGAGCTAGGCGCGTGGCACTGCACATGCAATAATGGCAAGCACTTCCTGTGCTGTAGGATCGTTAATGATGACCCTCAGAAAATATTCACATTTTCTAGATGGACTGGTGTGTTGTTTACTATTAACTGTGGTATTTTATGCTGCCGTGCCCCAAGATGTCAAGGTGTGTTATGCTGCGCGTCTAACTCTTATGCAACCTGTTTTATACGCATGCTTGAACAGCTTTGCTATCCCGGTGCTATACGCCGAAACTTTCGACACAATTTAATGGTATTAGCATAACTTTCCAGATGTAAAAGTATAGGGATTTTGTATTATTTTTGGTTCAAACAAGTTATAGGTGCAGTTTGGACTATGAGTTTCCGAACATCCTATATAAACAGAAACTTGTTCATAAAAATGAGGGAAGATTACAGCTGCGTGTCATATAATGCTGCAAGGGTAAGCATAGATAGTTAAAACTGTACCCGTCAATGAATCTAGATATCAACAAAATTACATGTCTATTTAGAGCAGTGTCTATATATGATTAGTCAACTGGGATACCTAATTTAAGAGAATATATCAAAGGTACATTTTAAACATGCTTTAATTACCCTGGCAAAAATCCACGGCACTCTTTTATGTATTTATTATTAAGTTCACAAATATTTAAAATATTCATCGTTTTATTTGTTTTTAATCTAGAGTTTCTATAATACATTTGAGAATCCCAAAAGACTCTTTTTATTTTGATCATGTCTTCTACTAAAAGTTTCCTCAGATCAGAACCTTTGAAAAATTGACCTTTCACTCCAGGAGTGACACCCTAATTTATAGAGTTGAAAAAACTGGTCTATCTTGTGTTCATACTTGTAGGGAACTTAACATTGTCTTGAATGTGTTCATACTACCATTGTAACAGAAGTGCATGCATTTTCTTGAGTCTGCGCATATTATAAGTGTATTAACATTAAAGTAAGTGTCTGTATTATGTTCAGACTAACAATAGATACAATGCTGGGCACATATTCATACTGGCATCTTATATTTAGTAGATTCAGTGTCAATAGTGTGCTCGTGCCAACACTGTATCCGTGGTAAAGACATACCTGCGTGTGTGTTCATATTAGTGGCGTATCAAGAGTTCTGTCAGTGTATGTAATGTGTTCATGCTAGTCGCATATCAGGAGTTCTATCAGGGCATGTAATGTGTTCATGCTAGTGGCGTATCAAGAGTTCTATCAGGGCATGGAATGTGTTCATACTAGTGGCATATCAAGAGTTCTGTAAGGGCATGGAATGTGTTCATGCTAGTGGCATATCAAGAGTTCTGTCAGTGTATGGAATGTGTTCATGCTAGTGGCATATCAAGAGTTCTGTCAGTGTATGGAATGTGTTCATGCTAGTGGCATATCAAGAGTTCTGTCAGTGTATGGAATGTGTTCATGCTAGTGGCATATCAAGAGTTCTGTCAGTGTATGGAATGTGTTCATGCTAGTGGCATATCAAGAGTTCTGTCAGTGTATGGAATGTGTTCATGCTAGTGGCATATCAAGAGTTCTGTCAGTGTATGGAATGTGTTCATGCTAGTGGCATATCAAGAGTTCTGTCAGTGTATGGAATGTGTTCATGCTAGTGGCATATCAAGAGTTCTGTCAGTGTATGGAATGTGTTCATGCTAGTGGCATATCAAGAGTTCTGTCAGTGTATGGAATGTGTTCATGCTAGTGGCATATCAAGAGTTCTGTCAGTGTATGGAATGTGTTCATGCTAGTGGCATATCAAGAGTTCTGTCAGTGTATGGAATGTGTTCATGCTAGTGGCATATCAAGAGTTCTGTCAGTGTATGGAATGTGTTCATGCTAGTGGCATATCAGGAGTTCTATCAGGGCATGTAATGTGTTCATGCTAGTGGCATATCAGGAGTTCTATCAGTGCATGGAGTGTGTTCATACCCACGGCATATCAGGAATTGTTGCAGTGCTGGAGTGTATTCATGCTAGTGATGTATCAGCACTAGATGTAAGCACAAGTCTGTATTGTTCCGGCCATAGCCGTGGTGTAGGAGGTGATGGGTCGGTGGAGGGGGGAGCTGTTTGGGGTGTGTCCGGTTGTGGTCCGTTTCAGGATGTTGGCCGTACTTCCGGTCCAGTCGGGTCTAGAGAGAGTTGCGGCGGTATTAAGAGAAGTCTGGGACCCCCTGACTCACAACACTAGCGCTACCTGTCTGCCGAGAAAAGAGTTCTTGATGCACTGATGGGACTCAATATTATTTTAAGGGAACAAATTGGAAGTAATGTTTGGCTTTTCTTTAGAATATAGTACTTAAACCTTGTGTAGTATTCACAAATTACCTTAAAATAGAATAATAAATTGGTTATGAACATGCAGACAAAGGCGTAAGTCTCGTCTGGTCTGATTTACCAGATGACAAAGAGTTTAGGGGTCGAGTCACGGCTGGGTGTATTAAGATGATTTTGTTTAATGTTTTCACTCTCTCCCTCCATGCAAATACTCAAAATCAGTGGTAGACCCTACTCAACCTGGGGTACGTAAAGTCATCTTAAGGTACGTTTCCTTCGAGACGGCTGACACATGCGGCCGCCGCACGTGACCCGAGCTGCGAGTGCCGTTTTCTTCCACTCGTCAGTCGTGTGCAATCATTGATCTGTGAATGTAGTATTGTTTCTTCACAATCAGTGAAAATAATTATTTGTGACTTTATTTGCTGTTAGAAGACACTGAGGATGACGAAATATTACAATTGTGTTTAGATGAGGGAAATGCTTAAGTGTGTCCTATTTTTAAAGGAAGGTTATCTCAAAATTTCATGCCACTTATCAGAGCTGGTGACTTCACCAACGTCGATGGGTTTTATGGAGTTATTTATGGAATACTTCAACAGTCCTCAAGTTAAAATTGTATGGCAAACTAATTATGTCAGAAGAACAGACGCTTTCCAGTGAATACTTACAGATAATTACAGTAAATTAAATTACTAAATGTATCTAATATAATTAACTTTAAACCATTATAAACACAATAATATTAATATTTTACTAACGTAATACTGTTCAATAATGTTCACATAATTGTTTTTAGCACTTTTACATTTTTTACATGATAAAAATGTAGACTACTATAAATTTTCTTTGTATTTCTTTACTTGATATTCCTAATTGAACTGCTTCTTCTTTCTACGCATTATCCTTAACGACTGGTCTTTGTAAAGAGGACTCTCTAAAATCATACAGTGATGGATGTTTTGCAACTGTTTCCACCAACTTTTCATCTTCCAACACAGGAAACAACACTTTTGATTGACCCATGTTGTATAAAAACCTTTAAGAACTAGAGGAAAGCGTTAAAAACATACGGCTAGCTGCGGCTAGACTGCCTCGAGAGGAGTAGGGCCGCTGTGGCCAGAGCCGTTGACAGCAGACAGAAGCAGCCGCCGCCTGTAAGGAAATGACTCCATTGCTAAACATATGTAGCAGTCCTCTACGGCAGCCGCATGCGTCAGCCATCTCGATGGAAACGTACCTATAGGGATTAAGTCAGGGGCGGCTTGTGCTTAAGGTGTTTAAGCGTGGGCCCCCACTTATAAATCATAGCCTTGCCAAATTATTATTCGCACTCACGTGACAATTTTATCTCTTCATAATAGTTTCAAGAAAAAAATGTTTTAGACCTAGTTAATAACAGGCAATGTTATTGAAATGGCACGCAGTCATCAGCGCCGCTGTCAGTGACTTGCAGTATGAAACCAAACCCTCTCACCCCTCCAAATATTGTCGCCAACCAGCTGCCCTGCCTTTTCATATTTGTGCTGTTTATAACGTGCGTTTTTCTATGTATGATCATTTTAGGATTGTGTTGATTTGCTAAGTTATTATGTTGTAAAATTTTACATAGGTAAATTGAATAATTCAATTCAGGTGCATAAGACAATAAGTGTTTCAAGATCATCTCTTGATCAAAAAAGGTATTTGAAATAATTAATTAGGCCATATCTTTAATTCTGTATAAAACAAAAAGAAATCAAGAAAAATTAAAATAAAGTTGTCAAAAAGCAACTCAATTCCAAAGGTGCGTACTGGATTTGCGGCTGTGATGTGGAAAAATCTTTCTACTTATTCCCATGAACTTTGAGAACAATGAATATATTTTAGCAGATTAATAACACAGATACACTTATTTTGGAGTGAACTTGCAATTTTTCATGTTTGCGTGTTGTTTGTGATATTTTTTATTTAAGTTTAAATCAATAAATTTTTAACAATATTTCCGAAATGTCTATCTTCTTTTAAATATATTATTTATAAAAATAATTAAAGAACTGAATCGGCCGCACCCTCCCCCAGCTTCTAAAGTCACTATCCGCCACTGGGGTAAGTTATATATTTATATATATAATTATAATGTAATAACAACCCCATAATAAATACATGAGATCTGGGAGTGCCAGTTTTATTTTAGATGTAGATTATAGACTATATTATATAGCTTGCATTATGAACCAACAACTTTGGGAGTACACAGCAGATGATAAATAATATCTGAAGCTACGCGAACAAAAAATGTAGAGTACCACTACTCTTAGCTATACATATACAGTGAAACACGGTGCATACAGCTAGGACATGTACTAAAGACTTTTTAAAAGATAGCTTACAACTGAGTCTTTTTAATTAACATATATAATAATAATCATACTACAATTTAATGATGATGGGAAGCGCAATATAGAAATAAATTAGACACTTTAATACAATAATTTAAAACATTTTGGAATTAATAATTAATCTCAACCGATTATGAGCAAACCTGGTATACATATACAGTATTTGCTAAATACATGTTTATTGGCTGGTTTATTTATTATTTCGTCAGATCCAGTGTAACCAAGCCAAAGGCGTACACCATTTCAAACATACTTAGCAGCAATGATTGGTGCCTAAAATAAACCATAGAACATTTAGCTATGCTTAAATAAATTATTGGACTTTTAAAGTAAGTTTGAAATTATTCAATAAATTAAATAATATAACTTTCTAAAGTTTGGTAAAATGTTTGTCAAAATGTTGGCAACTAGATAGTTAATTTATATATTTATGATTATATTTAGGATATTGGAATTTTGACCAATTTTCTTGTTGCATCTCATATTTAACAAGAAGAGGATGCTACTGACTAGCAAACTCAACCTGGAGATGAGAAAGAAACTGATTAAATGTTGCATATGGAGCATCGGATTGTATAGAACTGAAACATATACCCTTAGGAAATAAGAAAATAAATATTCCAATAGCATAAAGACGTGGTGCTATGGGAGAATATATAGGTTACAATGGACAGATCGGGTGACTAATGAAGAAGTTCTATGAACATTAAACGAAAAGATAGTCATTCTGAAAATATTCTACGAATTTATAGGTCACATTATGAAAGGAAATTGATTGTTGAGGTTGTCATAAAATGCCAATTGGAAGTGTCAAGGGGTCCAGGAATACCACGAATGCAACTGATTGATCACCTCGAACAAAATAAGAAGATAAAGTTTCAAGATATAAAAAGTAACTTATAGGACATTCTGGAGGACTCAATTTAGACAAGGCAACGAACTTATCGAAAGACAAAACAACCAATAATAATAATAGTAATAGTAATCTCTTATTTTCCCTTTAAATTAAGGCTCACCTTTAAAATTCCATTTAAAACGTTATCACGTATGGCACGAAGAAAACAATCAGCCCAACTAATCAGTCCTGTTTTAAAATGTATATTACACCAGTATGTGTGAGTGTACTCTACATAACTGAAGCAGACTTTATAGGGGAACATTATTTTCTCAATACATTTAACACAACTTACTCTATAGGTGGCGTTGAAGAGGACTGTTGAGGGGAATTGCACTTAAATTAGCGTAAAGAAAACATGAAAAAAACATGGTTATGAGTTATGACTCACATGTCAAAACTCCCCCAGTGGAAAATACCTATTTCCCAAAAATGGGCATTAAAAATGGGTGGTAGTATGAATCACGAATGTAGCCGAGGCTGGCCGATCGGCTCCGAGTTGAAATTCAAGCTCATTCTTGCTATCAACCCATTCCATTGTTGATCGTCTCGGCTCCTGAGGATTGAGCATACAATGTGTAGGGTGAGATCAAACTTAATTTTAAATATATTTATATACACTAGCACTTTTCCGTGGCTTTGCTCGCACTAAACAATACATCAAAACATCCAATAACTTTAAATGTTATAGTTTAGACTTACTATCGAAAAAACAAAATTGATGTAAATTGGCAGAAGCACTCTATATTACGCGTCCTAACTTAACAAAAAAATTGTCCTTCTGGCATAGTGCCAATAAACAAAATTAAATAAACCTAATTCACAAGTGACATAATAAGATTACTGAAATCATACGATGTGGCTTCAGACCTTTACCTGACAATAATAAATCCACAAATGCACACATTTCTTCATGTTTGTTTATACTTGTATCCCAAAATAATCGTTTCCAAGGATATAAATAACAAGTTTGTTGATCTTTCCAAAGCCCTCGATGATAGTGAAACTTATAATAATTGGTTAGTTGTTCTTTCCAAATCCCTGATTGCCAAGGAGCCTTACAAAGAAGATCGATACATCAAAAGTGTATCTTATATAGTATAATTTGATAACCCGTTTGCGGTAATAGAAATTACGAGGAAATGGCTGAGCAGATTATGACAAAACACTCATTTTAACGGTTAGGAGTACAGGATGTCGGGGAAAATAGTAGTTTTCCACGAAAACCTGATTTTCATAGTGAATTTTCAGTTTTTAATTTTTTGTTTAGTCACCAAGGAAACCTTTATTTTGTTGCATGGCTGTAAATGTCCGAATAAAATATATCTCTTTGGCTAAAAAATAATAACTCAATCTTTATTTGTTGGTCCGACACATCACAATTTTCTCTTTGGATGCTGGTCATAACACATCTAATTTGAGATGCCTAAATTTATGAAACATTCGTTTTTTATTAGAATGTTGTTGTCGTTAACTCGCATTTAAATCAATAATATTGAGCATAATTCTAAAATTAAAAGGTTAAGTTGTTAATTTCGTGAAAGTATTGCTTACGTTTTGTTTCGCACGTGATAAAATTATGTTTTAAATAAGTTTTGGTAGGTATTATAAGCTCAAAAACGATAAAATGATCATAAATAATGTTTAAAAATAGCCATTTTAGCTATCTAAATATGAGTTTGGTGTTAATTTTTATTCAAATAATGGGTGTTGATGTTCATTTTATTCAAATAATGGGTTTGGATGCTCATTTTATCAAATAGCAACATAATACAAATACGTAAATTAGGCTATGTTTTCATTTTACTGCTTAATTTGAAGGATATAATATTTAAAAGTAAAGTTTTATGTACCACATCTATATTTTCACATTCTTACAAATGCAATTAAGTTCAGTTATGTTTCCATGTTGATACTACTTAATTTTGAGGGAATGATATTTCAAAGTACCGTAATGTTTTGTGTACCACAGCTATATTTTCACATTCTCTTTCTATCTGACACACTCTCACACACTCTCTCTCCCCTCTCTCTCTCGCACACACACAACCTCTATAGCACACTTTCTCTATTATATAATCTTCTCTCATTATCTCTCTCACAACTTATCACTCTCTCACACATTCTCTGTCACATAATTTCGCTCACATTATCTCTCTCTTAAGCCCTCTCTCAAACGCTCTCTTTATTGAACGTTCCATTTCTTCAACGTTCTCTCTCAAATGCTTGGTCTCTCTCTCTCAAAATCTTTCTCTTTCAAACTCTCTCTCTCTCTATCTTAATCTTACTCTCTCAAATTCACTCTCTCAATTTCTCTCTCTAACTCTCTCTCTCAAACACTTTCTTTTAAACTCTATCTCCCCAACTCTCTCTCACTCAAATTTTCTTTCTTTAAACTAGTCTTTCCCTCTCTAACTTTTTCTCTCTAAAGGCCGATACACACAAAATGCTAAGCTAAGCTTTGCTTTGCTGTGCTGTGCTGTGCTAAGACTTTGTCAGTTTGGTTTCACACTCATTGATAAGCTAAGCTAAGCTATGCTTTGCTGTGCTGTGCTGTGCTAAGACTTTGTCAGTTTGGTTTCACACTCATTGCTAAGCTAAGCTAAGATATGCTGTGTTGTGCTGTGCTGTGCTAAGACTTTGTCAGTTTGGTTTCACACTCATTGCTAAGCTAAGCTAAGCAATGGTCCCTCCTTTCCCTCCAGAATTCAGTGTTGTTTCTTTCTGGTCTGCTCCAGTGAGGTTTAGTTATGATGGCGTTCTCCAAAATGTCTTATTTGAGTTCAGATGATAGGACTGAGGAAAAAAAGATGCTGCTGTTAGCAGCTGTTTCGGAAGATAAAGAAAATTTAGGAGGCGGAGGTTTGACTTGTTCAATTAAAGCTTCCATTTTAATATAAAACATTTATTAAATATAAAACCTAAATAGAATGTTACTTAAATACACGTGAAATCAACTTAAAACTAAACTTCAACACTTCTTTAGTTATTTTCACCAAACCAGCACTGTGTCTGTTCAACACGGAGACCAAGTTGCGTTATGCGCATGCGCAACGTAAGATCGCTCAAGACGGAAGATGGAAAAATTGCCCGGCCAGCAATCGGGAAAAACATCGCGTCGCGTAACAAGGCATATCTTAGCTTTCTGTGTGAACCAACACATTTAAATATATGGTCCGCTATTTTTCTAAGAAGTTAGCAGAGCAAATCTTAGCTTAGCTTGGCGTTCTGTGTGAATCGGCCTTTACTCTCTCTCACACGCCCTCACATTTTCTCTCTCTTTCACACAATATTCCTCCCAAAATTTTACTCTCTCTCTTTCTTTCTCTCACACACACATACACACACACAATTTATCATGCATTCTCCCTCACATATTTTCTTTCTCACACACTCTCTCACTTTGTCTCACACACACTCTCACTTCACATACACACACACTCTCTCTCTCTCTCTTTCCATCTTCTCCCATTTTTCTCTCTCTCACACATATATACACATACTATCACTATCACTTGCTCACACTCACTCGATCTTTCTTAATTGCTCATTCTCAGTCTCTTACATTCACTTTCTCACCCTCACACTCATTTTCACTCTCACCCACACACTTACACAATCACACACTCAAACACTTACACTCTCATTTTCACTATCACATTTTATCACTTTCTCTATTATATATTTATAGCTTTATATAATTTGATAAGCCCGTTTCCATTAATAGAAATTATGAGGAAATGGCTGAAAAGATTTTGACAGTCTTAGTCTCATTTTAACTGTTAGTGATCTAGGATGTCGGGAAAAATAGTAGTTTCCAAAGAGAGTGTGATTTTTACAGAGAATTTTCAGCTTTTTGTTCTTTGTTGACATCACCATGAAAGCCCTGATTAATTTTGTGCATGAGTAAATATATGTAGATATAATATTTTTCTCTGGTTATAAATAATACCAACTCAACTTTTACTTTAGTGGTGTGATACAACAAATAGAAAGGTTAAGGCAATTATGTGTATATTTATAAACAAACCGATAATATTAGGGTTTTTTTTGTATTGTTGATTTTTATCCTCCCTCATCGTTGTCTTTAAATATTTGCTTCTGTTCTTATGTATAAATTGATAAGACCTTTTCCAATAATTTAAATTTCAAGAAAATGACAGAACCGATTTTGACAAACGACCACTCATTTTTAAGGTTAAGGGTTCAGGATTTCACCAAAAGTAGTAGTTTCCAACAAAAACGTTACTTTCCAAACGAAATTTCAGCGTTTCGTGCTTTGCTTACACCTCCATGGAAACCCTTAAGGTGTTACGGTTGCGCGTTGGGCGCCAATTAAAGTGATACGGAGTTATTGAAATTGAATTGGTATTTATAGCCCCGTGATCGAGCGCCAATTAAAATGTAACGGTTTATTTGAGATATAATTGGTTTTTATAGCCCCGTGATTGAGCGCCAATTATTAGATTATTACGGTTGCGGTTTAATTTGTGATAGTTGGTAATTATTGCCCCGTGATCAAGCGCCAATTATTACGATATTTTACTTGAATAAATACAACTGTTAATGCTGCACACGATTTATTGGAGTGATTTTATCTTCTTATACAATTTTACTTGAAATTCAGGTTATTTTTTTTGTATTCTTTGTATATAAGTTAATAGTACTGTCGTGATATTACACGTACTCTAGGTTTATGTCGTGTCCACTCTGTAGATTTATGTGACTATTCTTTATTTATGTCGTCGGCACTCTGTGTGTTCATACGCACAAACAGCTTATATATGACATACCCCTTGCCCCTTGGACATCTCGTGACCAGTGTCAAAACCAATAAATCGAAAGCGTCCCTGCGACAGGTGTCTTGAAGGTTAGCTTCCTATTGGGTATAGGGAACTGGCGTCTCTTGCTTGTTTGGTAAATACTACGGAGCTAAATTTTGAAATAAAAAATAAGTTTTAATGGTGCAATTCTTCTACATTATTTCTGAAAATCGCGTGATTCTCCATGGATGAAGTCTTAAAAGGATAATTTACATTAAATTTATTCATCCATAACTTTTTAAATATATGAGAGCGGTCCAAATCAGTATCGTTACATCCTGATTTGTGTTTAATTGAATATCAGTAAATAAAATATTGCTCTTTGGTTAAAAAATAGTAACAGCTCAATTATGACTTGAGTAGTTTGGTGCAACAAATAGATAGAGCACTGGGAGGGTAGTCGTTTTAAAGTTCTCATCGTGGCGTGAAGGGAGAAAATATAAGTTTTAATTTCAATTAGACACCGAAAGATAAATATCTCTGTAAAGTTGATGGCCTTTGAGGAGTAAAGTTTAATTAGAAAGTTGAGTGAAGGTTTATTATATATGATATCGTTTTGAAATAAAAAGTTTAAAATTCATTTTAGTGCAATAATCTGCAGCCATCGCTGCAACAATCTACTAGTATATTTAAAATGTTAATTTAAGATGGAAATGTAAACTCACTACCATTCTGGTTTTTCGACACTCCTTCGCTCACCACCATGTCACAATATTGGGCTTTGACTGCATGTTGACTGACACCTGTTTATCTTTCTCTGCCACCTTCAACACAGCCTTGGTGGGCGGAGCCTGACTCAGGCAAGACTCGGTGAAAGCACCAGACGGGCCCCAGCGCCACGAAAATACAATAATTCTTTAAATTCTTAATATCTAAATATTTGTGTTGTGACAGTTGTATTTTAAACTGTAGCTTTTAACAGGAGACTCGCGGCCTTTTTATTACTATAAAAACTTTTTTGTAAATATGCCTACATTTTGAAAATCAGCCAATTTTTTTCCTCGTGTTTAGAGTAGAAAATTAAATAAACAGTGAGTGACAAGGATACATATTTAAATCCTTCTGATTATTTCTTATAAAGGATTAAACACATATACGTTGGTGAGAGATTGGCTAACTAAAACATATGAGGAACTGAGGAGCGTCCTTTATCGAGTTTATTACGAGCTTGACGCCTTATAATTCGTGACCACTGGTGATAGCTGGATATAAATATTTCTCCCATGACAATTAACATGTGTTGTATTCTCAAAGAAACTAGACTCGCACAACCATGAATCCAATACTATTTTGTTACAGATGCCGGTCCCAGGCACGAGGGAACCATGTGGCAGTGGGCCTTGGTCATGGTAGTACAAGCTGCGGGCCTTGTTCACACGGTCACCGTCACTTCCTGTCCCTTCAGAGTGCATCTGCCTGTCTCAGACCCAGGTAGGTCATGGTAGTAGGTCTTGTTCCCTCGGTCACCGTCACTTCCTGTCCTTCAGAGTGCATCTGCCTGTCTCAGACCCAGGTAGGTCATGGTAGTAGGCCTTGTTCCCACGGTCACCGTCACTTCCTGTCCCTCAGAGAGCATCTGCCTGTCTCAGACCCAGGTAGGTCATGATAGTAAGCCTTGTTCACACGGTCACCGTCACTTCCTTTCCCTCAGAGTGCATCTGCCTGTCTCAGACCCAGGTAGGTCATGGTAGTAGGTCTTGTTCCCACGGTCACCATCACTTCTTGTCCCCCAGAGTGCATCTGCCTGTTGCCTGTCGCTGCTAAATAGAGCATATCTACGCAATGGTAAAGTTCCTGCTGTTTTTTTTGGCGTTATACTTGAGTAGTCTTACATCTAAGAAACTAGAAACTTTACCTAGGGTACATCCCAGCCTTGTTGGAGCTATAGGTCCTATGCCTTGAGGCTAAGGGATAACTTCTTTTGGCGTGGCTGTGAGAGTCAGCATGCCAATGCTCCCTAGAGATTCCTCCCAGGTCTCTGGAGTCAAGCTCAGCCCTGATAGTTGCCTGGACAAACCTGTGTGCCAATGTTCCCCGCAGATTCATTCCAGGTCTCTGGAGTCATGCTCAGCCCTGATAGTTACCTGGCCAAACCTGTGTGCCAATGTTCCCCGCAGATTCCTCCCAGGTCTCGGGAGTCAAGCTCAGCCCTGATATGTTACCTGGCCAAACCTGTGTGCCAATGTTCCCCACAGATTCATTCCAGGCCTCTGGAGTCAAGCTCAGCCCTGATAGTTGCCTGGCCAAACCTGTGTGCCAATGCTCCCTAGAGATTCCTCCCAGTCCTCTGTAGTCAAGCTCAGCCCTGATAGATACCTGGACAAACCTGTGTGCCAATGCTCCCTAGAGACTCCTTCCAGTCCTCTGGAGTCAAGCTCAGCCCTGATAGTTGCCTGGCCAAACCTGTGTGCCAATGTTCCCCGCAGATTCATTCCAGGTCTCTGGAGTCAAGCTCAGCCCTGATAGTTGCCTGGCCAAACCTGTGTGCCAATGTTCCCCGCAGATTCATTCCAGGCCTCTGGAGTCAAGCTCAGCCCTGATAGTTACCTGGTCAAACCCGTGTGCCAATGTTCCCTAGAGACTCCTTCCAGTCCTCTGGAGTCAAGTTCAGCCCTGATAGTTGCCTGGCCAAACCTGTGTGCCAATGTTACCCGGAGATTCATCCCAGGCCTCTGGAGTCAAGCTCAGCTCTGATAGTTGCCTGGCCAAACCTGTGTGTGATCTCACAGAAGTAGGCCTCCATCGTTGAAATAGTTTCCTAAAGGGTTTGTAGCCGTATCTCCATCGTATACGTATTGTCCCATGGCTCCGTTATCCTCATGAGGCTCAAGCTTTAAGTGGATCTGTCGTTTCTTGAAAGTTTCACGTGGGTCTTATGCAACTCGTTGTTGTAAGGCCCTCAAGATTTGTAAAATTAGAAATACCTAAAAATAAATTACTGAAACAGATAAAACTTCAAGATAAAAACGTAGCTATGCACTCTTAGTTTACGCATAAAGGTAGCAACTTGCCTGGAATGGTTATACTCTGGTGTAGTTTAGAAGATAGAGCAATAGTGTAGTCTGTAAAGCTAATACGCCTTTCAATGTATACAGAGTGTAAATATGATTGAAATAAAAATTTAATTAAAAATATGTTAATTATTTTATTTTAGCTTGACATTTCTAACGTACGTAATGGTTGACTTTTGAAGGTCTTAAAAAAGCACCATCAAGACGTGATGAAGCAGATCTTAAAAACCACCATATTTAAAATCCTGATACATGACTTCATTATTGTTTCGAGATTTAAGAAACCATTCAAAATACTTACTTTACCCTAAAAAATACAAAGGTTGCTTGCTTTCTCTATGGTATCATAGTATTATAGTGGAGCAAATCAAGGTAAGACTGTGAAATGGATTAAATAGCCGAGCTATGTTTTGATAAGTACAGCTAGAGCTGCATCTAAATATCATATTCTGTAAATTGAAAAATCACACCTCGACAAGGGAATTGAAACTGCAACCTTTGGCTTACTACGCCGATACTCTTATAACTGAGCTATCCAGGAGTCGCCCCATGTCCAGAGTCTTTTAAGGCAGAGTCTGAGATCGATGTGTGGATTGTCATTGTCAGTGTACCAGTGGCAGCATAACTCCCTCCCAAGTCGAAGGTAGCAGCGTTATTTGATAGCTTGCGATTTAAATTGATCGCTCATGTGTAGCTATATTCAAAATATCTTAAGTTTTTGACAAATGAATCATCAGGATATACCCATAAACGAATTTTCACCCCAAAGATAAGTACATAGTGTTGTTTGTCATACCACACAATCTCCGATAAACATTTCAAGTCAAACCGTTAGAACCATTTTCTAAATATTTCAAATAAAAAAAGGCTCCATCAGTAAGCTACCCTTCAACGAATATTTTGTCCAAAATCTAATGATACAGTGCTATTTATCATGTCAAACAAATCCTAGATATGAATTTTAATCAAAATCGTTCCTATAGACATTTTCGAAATTACTGAAATTCAAAAAATCGCTCAGCAGTAAACGACCCTTAATTTGATGGTTATATGATGTCCCATAAAATTTAAATATCAGTTTGAACAACATCCATATAACCGTTTTGGATCCGTGGTCAGGGACAGACAGACAGGGGCACAGACAGAATGGTAAAATACACGTTTTTAGGTTTGGGTTCATATGAAACTTAAAGATTAATCATAATATCGAGGCCAAATATTTTCACGATTACAATAGTTTCACACTATATGAGAAAATATAACAGAAGGCCCTGATTAAAAAATCAAGTTCTAATAAAACGAACATATGTTTATGTTGAAGAAACTAGTATTGTATTATGTTATTTAAAATATATATTTATATTTTTTACACTTAAAACATGTAGGTATTTATTTCCTTCTGTTCAGTTTGATAGTTCATGATAGTTGAAGCCCACTCAACTCGAACTACCAAGACTATACTGCATTTCTTGCAATCATAAAAAACTTCTCAAAGATTAAAAAACGTTACTTTAGCAGTGATTGCATTCTTTTATCACATATGTTTGGATTAAATTAATGAATTCGAGCCATTATATTTCTAAGTTACCACTCCCATCCCTAAGTGTAAAATTAACAACAATCCTTGTCATATCATTTTATTGTGAATGAAAGCATAGGTAAATTACACGTGTCCAAGCCCTTCGAGGAAAGTGCTTTTTTTTTATATGGCATCCACTCATCTTAATTTTCATCTCATTATCATGTTATGGATTTCAGATAATCTATAATCCCTCTCTGTAACACCTGTGCCTCTAACGCTACTCTACGCTCCAATGCCAGTCAGTGAGTTGGTTTAAAGATCCCGTTTCTGTTACCCACTGAGATCTTATTGAATGAGGGGTTTTTAATTCACACTCTAATGTACCACATATTATTTGAGATTAAAGTAAACAAAGAAAAATGGGAGGGGAGTGCTCTTGCAACTGTATCCCACAAATTAAACATCTCTAATTTAATCCTTCCTTTCGATGTCGTTTCTTAAATTATTTGTAAGCGTTTGAATATAAAAACAATATTTTAATTTTTTTCATACAACAATAAATTAATTATGATGATAAAATATCAAAATGACTGAAAACACTATTTCTTCTAAGATCAAGAAAGGTACGTAAATGAATGTAACATCCTCCTGACTGTATTGAATTTGGACTACTATTAGCAGTTCCTACACAAATTATCACCTCTGAGGGCCGGTCTTATGACTAGGGGCTAAATATTGCTATCGGGAGGTTAAAGTTTGCTACTAGTTAAAGGTTATCAGACACGTTAATATTGTATGCGTATTATGAACTGAATTTATCTGCTGGATAGCTATCTGTAGGATAAATATATTTTTATGTAGAAAATGCAAGGTTGGTACTGTTTTTATTGGTGCGCGCATGCGTATAAGACCAGACTCTACCACTATAATCTAGCGAGTGGCGAGAACGCTCAACATTTGTTAAATAATGGTGGCTAAACGTGTGCGAGAAAACAGATGGCGTGACGTGGGCGCAGAAGCTAAGTTGTCTTGCAAGTACTAATTTCGGTGTCTGCCAAAATGTGGGCAATAATTTAGTACAACGTTTACAAAATTTCATTTATTGTACTGACATTTAAATAATTTGTTCTTATTTAACTTTAACTATACAAATAGCTTGTAATTTTTTGTAAAAGTGTGAATTAAATGTTCTAAATTTATATATAACTAGAACCTGGGCCTGTGCTTACTTAATACGCGAGCTAAGATTTTTTTTTTCTACAACGCTCAACATTTGTTAAATAATGGTGGCTAAACGAGTGCGAGTAAACAGATGGTGTCACCTGGGCGTAAAAGCTAAGATGTCGTGCGAGTACTAATTTCGGTGTCTGCCAAAATGTGGTCAATAGTTGGGTACAACGTTTACAAAATTAAATTTATTGTACTTAGATTTTGATAATTTGTTCTTATATACATATAACTCTACAAATAGCTTGTCAGTTTATATAAAATTATGAATTAAATGTTCTAACTTTATATAGTTAGAGCCCAGAACTGTGCTTACTAAACACGTGAACCTAAAAACAGATTCTGATAGGCGAAAACTCATTAAAAACAACGCGTCACTATGGCAACGCCAATTTTAACTTTCAGATAAAAGTTATCAGGTACTTACACCTCCTAATAAAAATGTGATGGATAAATACATTTTATCTAGCAGACTAATGCTATCTTGCAGTAACAAGATGCACATTTAACTAATCCACCAGATATAAATATTTATCTACCAGATTAATATTCATCCAGGAGTCATAAGACCGGCCCTGAGAGATACATACAAAGAGGTCATAAGGAGAAAAGCTTTAACTTTGCTCTCTCTCTCTCAATTAACTGTAGCCAAATATACTCCTTTTCAGCTATGTTGGAAGGGGGTGTACTGGGGTAACATCGACGAGCCAGATTTGACAAATTTGTCTTATATAATAGGGAATATTTATCACACGAGAATAAAGAAAAGAAAATGACAACACCGTTTCCCAATAGAAACCATAAAGTTCCCTCATAGATGATATTCGGTGTAGCACATTGTCCAGCGAGATTTATTATCTTAAGCCTTGCTTTTTATTGGTATAGGAAATGTTATTGTTACTAGTGACTGTATGTACTTTCACCTCAAATATAATGACAGGTTGCAAACAAGTAGAATTGGATTTGACTGTTCTACTTTGTGGACAGGGGGAGGAGGGTGTTAGAGTTAATTGCTTACTTTGAGTATAAAGTAATATAAACTTAAGATAAACATGATATAATATATTTACTTTATAAAAAATACAGATTATCAAATCTTATCTCACATGATTGGAACAACAAAAGGTAAGAACGTTCTCTTGTCAGAAATTTAGAGCCAATACTATTCCTCAAGCAATTATTTGATTTATTTCATAATATAAAAATGGTTATGAGGAATGACATATAAGACCATCATTGTATTGATATATTATTTATATTTATCGTGGGATTTATAGCTTAATCACTTTTAACTTTCGGTTGTTGGTTGAATTTAAATATTATCTTTCGGTTGTCATTGATCTGAATTCCTACGCTCTTTATCAAAGGGAAAATATTCATCTATAAAGTTCTTGCTGTCCCAGGTCGCAATACTATGTAATATTTCATCTGTTCACTATATAAAAATAACCTCATCGGTGGGCACGCGGACTATACGTCAGGTTCGTTTACTCTAGTTTGCTGGTTATGTAAAGATTGAGGCTCAAATACCAGCCGGGTGTACTGAAGGGTTTTCCATAAATTACTTTTCTCTTTCCCTCCACGCTAATACGGGTACATTTCCTCTAATTCCTACATTATTGTAAATTCATATTAGTGTAAATATTCAGATAGCTTGGATGGATATTAAAAAGGATTTAACAAAATTAAATACAATGATTAAATTAATTTTGGATAACTTTATGCTCAGATACTTTTTATTATCAATACGTGTTAGATCTTTAATTCCGGATGATATCATGTTCCTTATAATATTTAGTGGGCTTTTATCCTTAAATTCAAGCGTAATTATTTCAATTAATAATGTAATATAATATATGATGTGCTGTCGTAATAATTTGACTTGCACATCATATATTATATTACATTATTTATTAAATGATTTATTATTATTGTTAATATATATTTTGACATACCTAAGGCTATGAACATACATTCAGCCATATCTATCAACGATTGAGTCTTTCTACCAGATACTATTCTCTACTTTGGCAATAAGGGAAGATTGGTTGGTGAATAATGTATTTTGTATCAATACTATTATAAAATAATAATGTCTTTATATTCTATATCATTATGTATCTGATAATATAAAATTACATTTTATTGAATAGCTTAACAAAGTCGTGTGCTCACGTAGCCTGCTACCTAGTCCTTGTGAGGATGAGCTATGAAAGGTCGTGTGCTCATGTAGTCCGCTACCTAGTCCTTGTGAGGATGAGCTATGAAAGGTCGTGTGCTCACGCAGCTCTCTACCTAGTCCTTGTGAGGATGAGCTATGAAAGGTCGTGTGATCATGTAGTCTGCTACCTAGTCCTTGTGAGGATGAGCTATGAAAGGTCGTGTGCTCATGTAGCCTTCTACCTAGTCCTTGGTGAGGATGAGCTATGAAAAGTCATGTGCTCACGTACCTGCTACCTAGTCCTTGTGAGGATGAGCTATGAAAGGTCGTGTGCTCACGTAGCTTGCTACCTAGTCCTTGTGAGGATGAGCTATGAAAGTTAGTTTGCTCACGTAACCTGCTATCTAGTCCTTGTGAGGATGAAACTAATAGTTTAAACTTGGTAAAGCTTTCTACTTCATGTTTCATAAATCATTCCAAAAAATTTGAAAATTTCACTGACATTTTATAAATTCTAGAACTTCTCTTTTACTTTTCATGTTGCACCCAATTACTTTAATTATACGAGATTACCCTGTTTTTCATGTACACTCAGTTTACCCTCTTTGGAGACTCTTATTTTAAACTCGTTTAAGGATAGGTGTGTTGGGAATTTTCCACTTAATTAAATATGTAACCTAAGGTACTCCTATTGATTCCATCTACAAATTGAATCCATTACCTATTTCCCTAAGTATGTAAGTTAAGGTAGATCATTATATTCCATATTGAATTTAATCCAATTCTCTTTTCCTCCCTACTTGCTAGGCTTTTTGAGACGTGTAACATTTTAGCTATTAATGGCATTATATTTTGTGTTCTTCATTCTACATGGATACGTAAGATTATGCCTTTTCTCATTCATCTATGTTTCATATTTTAATTTGCTAATTGTAAGTTGTATCAGTGATAATTAGTGTTATTCCTACCAATGTTGTTGAGCATAATGCACCTTTGGCCTGAATATTTATTTTCTTCTTAGAAACAATTTTACAAATTTTTTCCATCTGGTTTTGGTAAAACTAGCTAAAGAGCCACAGTAATTTGTCATGTGATTCGAACCAGGCCTTCATCCTCCGCCGCAACGCAACTGCAACTTGACCAAAGAAAAATATTATATTTCGGTTTCTTTTGAGTTGTTTGTGCGTAGGACCCATGCACAAACCTCTGACACCAGAGCAAGGATTCAACTGGTCTGTAACTGATTGCAGCACGAATGGAAGTGTCAGTTTCAAGCCAACCTTTGCGTGATTTTACACGTGTTTGTTTGATTGTCCATGTTTCTATGCATAAAAAAGGTACTTGCACTGATTGGTGACATTATTTAAAAACAAACCCACGTCTGCACTCTCTGTACAGGCAATAATATATATACACCGGCACTTTCACAGCCTGAGATTCAATCACGGCCTCTGCGCTCTAATACCCTTTCCACCCAACATTTGTCAAACACTCCCCAAATAGATACTCAATGGCGGAACGTTCAATAACTGTTTATAATATACCATTTGAAATACAAGATATTGCCGTTAGAACTTATAATTAGTAATCTTTCTTTAACACTTATGCATGGCCTGTAGTTGGTGTCCTTTTTTCCTTCTACATAAGGTCAAATTTTTTACACAAGCTCAATAAAAAGTTTTCTGAACATTCTGTAAAATGTTTGTCCTTTTCAAGCTCTTTCGCTGATA
This sequence comes from Timema bartmani, assembly GCA_902151455.1. Lineage (NCBI taxonomy): Eukaryota > Metazoa > Arthropoda > Insecta > Phasmatodea > Timematidae > Timema > Timema bartmani. The sequence continues at coordinate 51,911 of CABFWB010001046.1, read as the reverse complement.
AAAGCACTCGTCTACTTTGGTTATTGCTAGTAAATGGATGAATTCACCATTTTTGTTTTCGTTTTAGTACTTTTTTTGGTATCCCAGTGCGCGACTACAGCATCACTATTTGAACTGCTCGACATCTTGTGTAAGAATTGATTTGAAACAGTTTGCAACATACATAGCGATCGGTTAGCGACCATTGCCGGAAAGTTTGTTCTCGATTGAGTTGCAGTAACGTTGCGGCGATGTATGAAGGGCCTAAGGGCCTGTTTTGTTTAGTCTTTCAAAACTATTTTTAGACTTCACTCCTTCGGATGCATCTCAGATGGTTGTAAGATATAGTCAGTCCCCTCCCCGGGACGCAGCTCAGTAAAGGGATGATACATGTAAAGCAGATCGGTCAATGGTGTGACACTTGGGACGCAGACAGGTCAAAGGATGATACTTGGGATGCAGACAGGTCAAAGGATGATACTTGTTGCGCAGCTTGGTCAATGGGTGACACTTGGGACGCAGACAGATCAAAGGATGATACTTGGGTTGCAGACAGGTCAAAGGGTGAAACTTGGGACGCAGACAGGTCAAAGGATGATACTTGTTGCGCAGCTAGGTCAATGGATGACACTTGGGACGCAGACAGGTCAAAGGATGATACTTGGGTTGCAGACAGGTCAAAGGGTGAAACTTGGTGCAGCTTGGTCAAAGAGTGACACTTGAGACGCATCTTGGTCAAAGGGTGATACTTGGGACGCAGCCAGGTCAAAGGGTGACACTTGAGACCCAGCTTGGTCAAAGAGTGACACTTGAGACGCATCTTGATCAAAGGGTGATACTTGGGACGCAGCCAGGTCAAAGGGTTATACTTGGGACGCAGCCAGGTCAAAGGGTGACACTTGAGACGCAGCTTGGTCAAAGAGTGACACTTGAGACGCATCTTGGTCAAAGGGTGATACTTGGGACGCAGCCAGGTCAAAGGGTGACACTTGGGACGCATCTTGGTCAAAGGGTGATACTTGGGATGCAGCTCGGTCAAAGGGGTGATGCTGGTGACACAGCTCGATACAACCTGACTCAGGGCTAGCGTTTGTACACGCATTTAATGGTGCATGAACACATTTGACTATATTGGTAGGATGGTGGTACCATTATACTGCCATCTCTAAGGTGTACGTTTTATAATTGAAACCAATGGAAAAGTTATCGATTTCTGCCATGTCTTCCTAATGGGAACCTTGTACTCAATAAGTACTTGCTGTTGAAGGAAATGATGCTGACACAAATAGTGGTTTACTTTATTAATTCATCTCTGATAAAGTCTAGTTGATATGAGACTTTGTACTAACATAAGTACTGTACTCATTATTGAAGGAAATGTTGCTGACACAAGTCGTGGCTCAGTTTATTAATTCATCGCGGGAAAAGGCTAGTTGATAAGGGGCTTTGTACTTGAGAAAGTACTATTCCTACAAGCAAACAGTTTATCTAGTTACTGTTTATTACAATCCCTGTTGGTCACAACAAGAGCTATGTGGCTAATTCATTTACCACCGTAATCTTTTTCCTCTGGCTGATCTGTATACTAGTACCCCCTCTCCCGCTTTCGTACAAGAAGGGAACTTTGTTCTCTTTGTTTAGCGACAAGAGTCTACAGCAGTCGAGTCCCGGAGATGAAATTACTGCCCTTATCTTCTGTCAGTTTTTTCCACCCCGTACGCCTAGCTCTTTCCAACTTTCCTCCCTCCTCTTTTTATTTAGGTTGGTTGTGTGAGGGGGGCCCTCTTTCATCTTGCTCTCATATTTTTTCCCTCATACGGATATTTTTCCTGCGGTGGTGGCTAGTGGGAAGGTGGGGAAGAAGGGTTCTCACACTCACCACCCTTCCCCTACCCCCCACCCCCGCCCACTTTCAGTGATGAGATGGAAGTGCTAATATATAAGGCGACATGGAAACTTTTCAAAACAAGAACAGTCCAAAGGCTTTTTACCTTCATGGAGAAGGAAGCTTTTTTTTTCTCTCTAAAATTGAGAATGTTTTAAAAGTTGGTTTAACTTTGCTGTCACCACGCTTAGTATTGTTGAAACATTGATACGCATGTGTGAGCCCGCACCCATACACACCAGTGTCCGAGTGGTCTATGCAATTAGGTTCACATTGCACTTGGTCGTGGTTCATATCCCAGACCTGTGTACTTTGTTTTATTCAATACGTAATTTTCCTATTATTCCGCAAAGATATTGCCTGTTCATTTCCCCGCCCCTCAGAATAAACCATTATCACCCTTGTCTACAGTAAGTTTAGTTTAACTTACCTTGAAGAGGGCAGGCTCCAAGAGGAGAAATAATTAACCCAAGACAGCAAGTAAAAATATTATTATTTAAAATTGTGCTTTTTTCATGGAAATTAATCTTTGAACGTTATTTCGCAAGCTAATATTTATTTTTAGTGTAACTTACCATCTGTAAAATCTGCAATAAATTACACTAATTTGATAGGGATAAGGAAGGCAGATCCTATAATAAATGAACCCGCATTTTCTTGATGGAAAGTATTACGTGGTATAAAAACAAAGTACCAGTGAAACAGTCGCCTAACTTGTGACGGAGTGATCCTGAGTCATGTCCTTTCCTTTTCAAAGGTTTCTTATATCTACTATTCTCGTTTTGGTCGCTTTCCTTGTTATTTCCGCACTGTCCGGTCAGTAGTCTCAAGGGGTAGACGAACCTAGGCCCCCAGAGACCACTCTTTACCCTTGTATATTCCACTAGTGACGTCACTCATCCTCTACAAAGATCCTCCCTTCCCCTCTGCCCGGCATCCCCTTTACTCCCCGAATCAAAAAAGAAACAAATTTATTTGATGGCTTCGATGTGGCCTCGAAAATTCGTTTATACAAGTCTTTTCCGTTACACTACTTCCCTGGAGTTACTTTGAAGATGGAGGGACTCTGCGCAAGAGTGGACCATCCAGCATCCGTAGCAGTGTAATCTGATTGGAGATGTCTGGGGTCCTCGGTTTGAGCTTAGGGTAGATTAATTTTCTTAGTAGCACGTTTTAAAATCGTTATGGCCTGGACCAAATGTCAGGCTCCTTTATTCTAGTTTTATGGTGAAGTGGAACTGAGGAGGTTTGAAACCCAAACCAGGGGTATTGAAGGTGCGGGAAGGAGATTAATTCGTATTTTCACACTTTACCTACCGACCATACATACAGCCAATATGGCCAATGCAATGTGGCCAGCAAAGAATTGTTGTCAATTCGTAAATGCTCCAACCCCAGTTAATATTATTTCCTTTGATTATCATTTTAAAAATTAGCAATGTTGCCTGCTGGTCGCCTAGTCAAATATATATTCAAAACTTGGGGTTTACAACTGAAAATGTTGTTTGGGCCCCCACTAGGAAACCATTTAAATGGTAAGGTACCTGTACCAAATATGGCCCACCTAGGGTTTGAAAATTTTTTCAATCCCTTTTAATAATAATATTATTTAAACAATATATGAGTATCTTAATTCAGATATTTGGACACCTAAATACTAACATAAGTAATTAAATAAGTGCTCCTCCGAATAGATACTAGAGCTTTTAAAAGAAGTGCAAATGGGCCATATTGAGATCAGCACGCTCCTAATATAGCCCATCTTTAAAAATATTGAAAAAATAATCTAAAAACACACGTTAAGTTAACAAAGCATCTAATTATTTTTAGAAAGTATACAAAAATGTATAGAGGCAATATTTTAGTGGTTAACAATAAAAAAAAGGACTAAATATTATTAACTTAAATAATTAAAATGAAAAAAATTACAAAAGTTGCCCAAATATACAGCATTTAATCCTGACAATCGGGGCAAGTGAATGGTACTTTGTCTTTTTTTGCTATGCCAACACATTCTTCATGAATGTATGTTCCACACAGTGTGCAACTCCGCATATCAAGCACACGGTCTTCTTGACAAACACTGCAATACCAAGACTCTGATGTTTTTCAATTGCTAGTCTTCTTCCCCTTAGATACTGGTTTAGCCTGTCCTGAAATAACTGTAGTAGATGAAGGGTGCACATTTATTATAACATTTGCCGTGCCTGTCTTGGTGGAGTGGGATGACGACTGTCCAGATGACGATTGCGATGTTATTATAGTATCAGGAATTACTTCAGGTGCAGGAAATAACTCTTTTCTCAAAACAATCGCCTTGGTGTTGATGGAAAGTTTCCTGTTGACTTGACCAGTTTTCGTCCTTTTTGGAGTAGGAAGTAGATCATGGAATGAGCGAGAGTTTTCATCATCTGAGCTTACTTGTGAGTCTTTGTCTTCATAGCTAGAGTCCTGCTCGAGAATGTAATTGATTACTTCATCGTTCTCTTCATCACTAAGAGTTCTGACAGATCTGACTTTTGAAGGTGCTTTAGACACGGATGTTTGTGAATCATTGAAAGAATCAATAATGTTAGCCGAACTTAGACTTGGGGCATTGACGTCTGATGTTTCAGGCACATAAGTTTTCCTAGAGGTTGATGGCCTTTCCTCTGTTGGTTGAGATTGCAAGTCTTGAATAGAAATTTCCGTTACTGTGCTTGGAGCAAAAGCTGCATCAGGAATCTCATTTGGATTGAATGGTTAAATACCAACGCCACAGAAACCAGCTTTTACATTAGCTGAGGTTGCAGCCTTGTCCCACATAGAAGCGAAGATTATGCCAAATCTTTGTTTGGTGATGGTGTGTTCTCCATAATTATTCCAATATTGTATAACTTTATCATCCCAATAAGCCTCGAAGCTCTGAAGACAGCTTTGTCAAATGGTTGAAGTTCATGGGTCGAGTTATAAGAGAGGCAGTACAGTGTGATATGGTTCTGAGATCAACAATCTCATATTCTAGATAACATTTAGCACCATCAAAGAGTAATAAGCAAGGACATGGTTTTTTTATAATTGAAAAAATGATGAATCCAATTTACAAAAGATTTTTCTGTCATCGAACCTTTTGGCGTCATCTGACACACAGATTAAGTTGGCAAATTATCTACAAGCTCCGGTTTAATCCTCTTACCTTAATATAAAATCATGGGCAGATAGTTGTGCCTGTTGAATTTCCGCAGCCAGCCACGGTTACACTTTCACCATGTTCATTCGAAACAATATGAACTCGTTTCACCCCTTTTTAGTCTAAAATTTTGTCGGTTAGTGTAAACTTAGGTTGGAAAACTTTTTCATTCATATTGTAGATTTTTTCAGGCTTGTTTGCAATATTGAGACGAACCATTTCATATTGTAGCTTCGTAAAATGGTCGGAAACAATAAACCTGTTAAGCTTTTGTGCTCGGGCGGGATTGAGGTTTTGAGATTTTCTAATGGTGATTTGTGGATTTCGAGCACGAAAACTGCACATCCATTTCCTATCAGCTGTGGCCTGAACACTTGAAAATTGGCACTTAATTTTATTAGTGTTGCAAAATGTGTAGACACAAAGACGAATCACATATGGTGTTATCAGGTAGCCCACTGCTACCAATCTTCCTATCCGTGTGCACAACTCTTGTTCTTGCTCCTCAGTTAGAGTCGCCTTACGACCTAATTTACACTTCTATTGTTTCTTTTCTCCAGTTACCTTCTCAATATTATTCAAGGAATTTTGTATTCTGTAGCTGCTTTCCTAACAGAGATTTCATCTCGTAGAATGGCAGCTATGGCTTTTCGGAGGCTCTCCCCTTACCAGATGCCTCTCATGCCTCGTTTTATGGTTAATGGCATCATCTGAAACAAAACATAACAACAGTCATTAGAAATATAAACTAATTTTATTCCTTTTCGTGTCACACACATCAAAAGACTCCCATTGTGCTGCTGTCAAGGTGGATTCTCTACGGTGGTTGCCACACACAGAACTTTAATCTGCTGCAAATTTGCAAACACAACATTCATGGTTTCCATAATACCATGTAAATTTTCGATAACAATGTGCATGGCCACCTGGGCCATATTGCGCACTGCCATTTTTACTTCATTCTGCCATTACTCCTCCCAGAACTGACAGGATGACTACATTACAATAACAGGAAGTTAAAATAGAGTAACAGAGCTATACAATAGTTATAGTATTGACATTCATCATAGCTTTGAACACCTATATAATATGATGGTTCTCTTGCCTAGGTAATTTAACAACAGCAGAATTTCACACGCGAAGAATCAAATTGCTGTCAATTGTATCCGCATTCAAACACTCGGCAGACAAACACTTCTAAAGTTGGCATCTGTGCATGTACTAGACTAGTCTGTGGCGGTCTCGTGCGGATGCGACTCTTACCAACAAAATGGCGGCTAGTGTACCATATTGATAACTGGGCCATATTTGGTATAGGTACCTTATATGACTAGAATATATTTGTATATGGATGTATGTTGCACGAGTTTTATTTATTTCTGCCACAACCCATCATAACAACTTGTTAGGAAGGTTTAGAAATTGCAAACTCATTTGTTGTCGTCATCATTTGAGAAATGGTAACAATTTTACTGGTATTATTTTATCGGTATCCAAATTGTCAGCTTCAGATTTTGTTGCTGGTTGTGCACATATAATAAAGCAGTTTTATTAATGAATATAAGACTTGTCCTGCCTTGTTCTTGGAGAAAAATTGTGGTACACAATAAATTGTGCAACACTTATTGTAAGATAATCAAGTATCTCTTGTTTAGTGTTGTGACAATTGTCAACAGTGAAGGTAAAAATATTTGAAAATTCGTCAACACTCAATTCCTTTCTTAAAAATAAAAAGTAGACCCATTATTTGTATTAAATAATCCCTTTTTTCATCCTCTAAGTTTTGAATGTAAGGGTAATATTTTTGGGGGTAGGGGCGCTTTATGATGGTAACAGACATTCTAAAATATAAAAGAGGGGAAAGGGGTGCTTAAGAACCCCAGTCCCTCACCCCCCACCTCAGCTCGGGAGTCCCTGCCTAGCGGATGATTAAGTTAAGATTTCCCATGTAAATACAATTCACTTTTACTCAGTGAGTTTTCACAAAAAGTGAAACGAAAAGCATACAATCTTAGAACGTTCAAAATTATGTTAAAGCTTAATTTATATACACAGTATATATATACAATGTATATATATACACAGTATATATATACAATGTATATATATACACAGTATATATATACCGTGAATCGATTCCTTTTGGCAATGATATCCGGAGTTCAACTTTAACGATGTTCAATTTTATTTTATAAAATGAAACCTTAAACACCAAGGACTTCTTTCAAATATTCTAAGGGTAAGTCACGATTTCAGAAAAATGCAATTTTTTGAGTTATACAAAACATATTAAAAAAATCATTTATTTCTAGAGTTATTATATTCCACTAGCTCTCACTAGCGAAGCAGCTATCAATCTATAATTTACGTCAGTCAGTGAATGTATGAACGCTACTAGGCCGGGCTACCGAAATCATCAAAAAGCGGTTGGGTATAAAAAAAACTGTCTCTAAGCCAATCACACGAAATTGGCATGATCATTTTTTGTCAATCTGTACTTGTAGTAATAATCTCAGTTTATCCAAGCTTCCCCCCCCAAAAAAACTTCGTGGGATAGCCAATTAAATTTCAAAATCAAATGTCTCAATCATGCACCTATAACAACCGTGCATGCACCTATTAAGAGAGATACAAGAATACAACCATTTCTACTGTTGTGAATTGATTGCAAATATTTCATTAAATTAAAATCACGTGTGACCATCTCTTTTAGTGTTGATTTGTTTCGCTATACAACAAAATATTAAGAAAAATCCATCTTGATAGTTATTTAAAAATGTGTTTATCAACTGGAAAACTAAATATATTGATAATCACCTTTAAGTTTGAGTTGAAAATTATTACGGATCAACGCACATTTTATCCAGTGTGAGCTGCTAGCCACTCAAGTACACTCAGCTCTCAGTTCTCGATGAAGGTGTGAATCAAGCTATAAACTATTTTTCGCTTGGATATATAGGGTAGCGTTATTAATTTGTAGCTAGAAGTATTTTATATTCATACAAATCTTTTAACCCTAGAATACTATTGTCATTGTTTAGTGCTGTATTGCTATCAATATATACATCTTACTTAATAACAATTAAAATCGCTAACAAGCTTCTTAAGTGATATGAGTTTAATTTTTAGTCTTTTTTGGGTTAGGTTGGTTTGTTTGGTTTTATTTTTCAGTTTTTAATATTTTCGTTACATCAAACCCAAAATTAAATACATCAAAAAATAAAACAAAATGATTCAAGGTTTAAAAAAAATCTATATAAATAAAATTAAACGTTGGTATATGTAAATGTTTTCGTAGTAACTGGAAATACCTAGCTATAAGTAAAAAATAAAGAAATGAAAATATTTATACTGACCCAATTTTTAACAGTCTGGACACAATTACTTCTGGTGTTCCCCGCAAATCTATTAATATTATTGGTACGTAAATTTGGTTTCCACATCCAAATAACGTAACTATACATCTGAGATGCAACCACCCGTCATGACAGCTAATTGTTTGGAGCCATATTTCAAAGGAAGGTTGGCTCGCTTGCCAGGGAAGGGATTGGGGATGAATTATTCAGGCACACCACGTATATTTTACGTACGATAGCATTCTAGGGTTAAACTGTCTGCAATTCCAGATGATATAGTTGTTCATAAAAAATATCTTGTTGAAATAAATACACACACATTATTTAAAGAGGTAAGTAAACGCTCTTGACCCTAATTGTACATGAATAGCGAGGCAGGAGGCTCAAGATGGTTGTAGCCGTATCAAGTATCATATTCATACATTTACAAATGGACATGGAAATCGATCCCGAGACCCTTGGCTTGGCACATAAATGCTATATAGGAATCTCCTCGTGTTCAGGGTTATTCTTCAATCGTAGCTTAAGGCATATTCTGTGATGGACGTGTGTCACTAGTCATGTACAATTAATTATACGAGCGTTTGCTTACCTCCTTGGTTTTTTTTTAGGTATTTAACCTGCACCTTTTGAAACGAGTGATTGCATAAGCACAAGAGAATTTCTATGGGTGAGAGTGAAAAGGCCTCCCAATTTTACCTGGAGGGGTATTTTCCCATATCTTCCAGGGCTATTTTACATGCCACAATTGACATGGGACCGAAGGCTTTACTTTACCACCAGAGGAAGTTTTGCCACGGATTTTTAACACTAAAGAAAAATCGGTTTACTCCAACTGGGCTAGAGCTCACAACCATTGTGTCCTGAGGCGATCACTTTACCCCAAGACTACTGAGGTCAATCTTACCTCCTTATCGTTCGCTTTCTTGTACACTCCGTCTTACCCTGAAATTTATTAGCCTTACCTTGATGTATTACACCATAGCCCTATTTAATAAGCTACACCATGTTTGAATAGTGCTAGGAAAGCTTACTCCTTACAGGGTAGATGAAGGGTACAGTTGCCATGGTACTAACAGCAGCATAAAGCCAAACCTCGAGTTACTGTGGTGTCGGTGATAGCTCATGGTAGCTGATGATTTACACACGTTCATCACGGACTCTGCCTTAAGCTAGTAGTGCAGAATGACCCCGAGCACGTGACAAATCCTGGATAGCTGGCGCATTAATCCAAGCTTACCAGGTTTGATTCCCGTGTCCATGTGTCATTTTTTAATTTACGGATGTCGTACAGATTTATATAAGCAGTATATCTTGGAACAATATGCTTATTTAGAATATCTAAAAATTAAAATATACAACTATTTTAAAATTGCAATCGCTGCTGAGCAGTGATGCGATAATATGTGATATGTGACTGCCAAGTCATATTAGTTAGCGGAAAGGGGGGAGGGGGGGTAGCGCTATAAATCTACCAAGAGGGAAACAACGCGTCACACAATACTTTTTTACAGTCGGTAAAAATAAATAATTATCTTCGATCCTCTTTTACAGCTTACTGTTGCAAAAACAACTTTTTCTTTTTCCTTTTCCCTTGTACATAAAAGCAGGACAAAGCCACTGAAGCACACAACAGTTTCAATTCTCCTTTGCTCCCCTTCTAATTTGTGAAATGCTGTGTCCCTTGTGTGTTTGTGTATCTTGCTTGCATCTCTCTCAGCCTCTTGCAGTGACGTCACCAAATGAAACCATATTTGAAACTTAGTATGCACGGTTCTAATAATCTGCCTTGTTACTGTTTAGTGAAACAAATAAAGCTACTGTGATAGTTCGTTTTTTGATTGTTTGACTAACAGACATGCGATTCAAAACTAGCAACATGAAGCTGCTCTCTTAATATTGTTGCACTTTTTTCTGTGAACGTAGTTCAACCGTTTTTGCTGATTTTGTTATGTTTTGTGCCACATAAAGGAGATTTCTTTGTGCATTTTAGTTTTAAAAATTAAACAATTCTAAGACAACCTCATCTTTGAAGTCTTCTCACTTTTTTTATCCTGAAATCTAATTAAAACCTTTATGCAATTTTTTTTAAGTTAGACATTTTTGTTTTGTTTCAACTATTTACCTTCCCATACAGATAAAGTATTTGCAATTGTGAAAATTAAATATCTCTAGATCATTGGTTCTCAACCTTTTCCATACCGTAGCCCCTCCTGAAGCCAATGATAAATCGCCGCGGCCCCACGAGGTGAAATTAAAAAACCTTCAACAACATTTCGAGTATTTTACATAGTCCATTTCATATTAATAAAAGAAAAAATATGTTAAGTTGAATAGTCGACTAATGAAAAAAAAGAGTTCAGGCAATTTGTGAATAGCGAATAGTTTTTATTTTATGTGAAAATACAAATATTAAGAAATAACTTAAGAATCTATAATTTTTTTCGTTTCTATTACCCACAGGACTCTTTGCGGACCCTAGTTTGGGAGCCTATGCTCTAGATTATGATGAATCTTGACGTTCTATGTGCCTTTGGACTCAGAATAAATGGGTTATTTTCAATTCTCTCTGTCTGGGGCTACCTCAGAAATGGTTAATTGATTTCTTGATAACTTGATATTTAAATGTTATTGGTCATACTTTGAATTTTAATTCTATCTCAAAAATGAAGGGCACTTTATGGATAACGAGAAGAAACAAGAGAAATATCATTGTGAAAAGTCTAAAGCTGGGACTCTGATGGTTGAGGTATATAATCAGATATTTTATTGTCGATCCTATGAAACTGAGTGTGTAACGTTAATGAGTGTAAGTGGTATGATAAGACATAACTGGGTTTGGGACGAACCTTATTTAACCCCAAACTCAAGAATTCCTCTACGGATAATGAGTGTTTGTACATTTTGTGGCGTCGGGGCCCATATGAAATTTGCTATAATAAAGCTTATAGTATAGTGTCAACGTGTACTGGTGTACCACCTTACCTTCTAGTGATAGCGATACGAGCAACAATTTACTGACTGGAAAGGCAGTCTATATAGTAGGGATATTAGTTTGTAGGAGCAGTGCAAGTGCACTCAGGGTAAGGCTGAGCAACAGCTGTATTTGTGGTGTACAAGCTTAAATGGGCCAACACTGATTGGTACGGAATCCTTGCCGTAAGCAGCGAATATTGTCATGAGTGCTGGTACGATTAAAGCTAGTCACCTGGTCTACTATAAAATAGTTACTAAAATAAAATGTGTAGTATTAGCCTCGGTTGACCGAAGCTATGATGGGCAGCTGAGGTTAAAGCTGAATAGCCCAACAGTTGACAAGCTGCTGAGAACATGGACTATTGAAACATTGGATGTGAAAGGAGTGTGTGTTAAAGAGAATGAACTGCTATAGTAAATTATTGGAAGAAAAATGTATATGTTATATGTATGTGAAACCAAGGAAAAATAGGATAGATGTTTTGATGACGCGTGATGGTAGACTGGCATTATGGTCAGATGTTGATGGGTAAGAGGAAGTCAGAGAGTAGTTTTAATCCTAAGCCCAACAGCTAATCTGTTTGTAAGAAGGTATGAGTTGGTGTCATCTAGACTTGTATGGGTACGTATGAAACTAGGCATTCGTAGAATAATGTTGCTTGCTGATTATGTGGAGGGTGAAGGCGAGACTGTGAGAATGGAATTTTGAAATTAGCCCAGTTAAGTCTTGGATGCATGTGAACCAGGTGAATAAATTATCTTCTTAGAATCAATGAATGAATGGATGGATACCCAAAGAGAGAATCCAGAGAATGCTAATAAGTTATGGTTATGACATGATAAATGAGAATGATTAGTAAGTCTGTGTTCAAAAAAAGGTCTATTTGTGTGCTAACACATGATTTAAGCACAAAGATATTCAATTGTATATATGGCTAAGGGGCAATTTTAAAACTATAATTTATTTTGGGGTGCATAATGAGATACTTAGAAGTTAAGTAAGGAATACCATGGTTGTGCGTGGAGCTGAATGTGATGCAAACCACTTCCTAATTATCTCAGTAGTTGAATTAGATAACAATTTTGGGAGGAATCATTGCAAAAGTACTTAGCAAGTAAGATTGTAAGTGGAAAATTTGCAATATGAAAGATTGCTGGGTGAAAAATTAACTTTATTAAAACATAAATGGAATGACAAAATAAAAGCTAATTATATAGAAGTGAAAGAATCCATGAGAGAAAAGAAAGAAGAGTACAAATGAATGATTGCTCTGACAAGTGAAGAAGAACGTAAGAGTTTGTGGGACGTATACAAAGAGAAAAAGATGAGTGCAAATAACGTAGTAAAGAAAAGTAAGGAGAAAGAATACAAAATGATTTTGAAGGAAACAAGCTGTTCTGGAAGTCGGTAAAGAGAACGGAACAAGAAGAGCAAGGGAATTGCCATGGCATTCAGAATGAATGTGGTGAGATTATCTGGATTGAAATCAGTATAAGAACGAGGTGGAGGGAGTATTTTGAGCAATTATATGGCGAAAACATAGAGAAAGTAGCAGAAAAATAGGGTAAATGTTATGATGTGTGAAATATTAACGTGGCTGACATGTTTAAAACTATGAGTGTGTTAAAGAATGGCAAAGATGCGGGCGCATATGGGATCATAGGTGAAATACTTAGGTGTGGAAGCATGGCACTTTTGACAGGTTGTATGAGTTAGTCAACGTATATTCTGGAATTTCGAATGTTCCTAATGACTGGAAGAATGCTGTCATTTTTCCTTCGTACAGAGGCAAAGGCAGTAAGAATGAATGTAAGAATTATAGGGCAATTAGTTTGTTAAGTACTCTAGACAAATATTTGGAATAATTAATTGAGTGAGTGCGTGAAAAAACTGCAGATAAGATTGGTCTCTCTGATCCAAAGTTTGCAAGAAGATCGAGCTATGCATGCAAACTTTGAAAGTAAATGCACACCAGAGCTAGAGATGGAATAGAATTTGTCTCATAAGAAGGGAGATCGTCTACATAGTGTGAAAACAACGATATATTTGTTGTGTAATAATATGCTCAATTTAAAGGAGTCGTTTGCTTAGCAGTTGATCTTTCATGCAGACTTTTCATGATATGATGACTAGAGGTATTATATCGATAAGTGTGAGAGAGACTGATCTTCTTACAACGCATGTGGGTTGGATCTGCCAAAACATCCTCAGACGCAACACTTAAAGCTTATGTAGACTCGATGGCTGCGCATGGCTTCATCTGAATTTATTTAGATTGGTAGCCTACGTGGAAGGATGCAATATATTATTAAATTGACTTAAGCGAGTTAGCCTGATCATAAGTTCAAGCGAGCTGGGATCGTTTCCACAATTGTTATGAATCTGATATATATTATTTTATTGAAACTTGTACTTGTCAGAGCGGCTTGATTTGAGGGGGCTGAAGGGGACCATATCTTTCATGATTGAAAATTGTTCAACTTTATTTCAATCTTTACATGCAGAGTTGGGTCTTACTCATGAACTTATATCCGGATATAATGCACGGTTCCTTCATCGTACAAGACATTCATATCCCCACATCATTTCGACAAAGATTTCCAAGGATTTCATCAAAGCGAGTAATATAATTAAACGAAAGAATAAACATTTATGAAATTCATGACAATAATATCATATGATATCAAAGAACCTCTAAAGAAAATGTGAATGTGGTCGCTGCAAGATCATAACCTTAACCGTATAATGAGAAAGTAGAGAGGAAAGGGGAGGAAGTCTCATCCGATAGAATGCTTAACAAACCTGTATTGGATTATTATATTTACACACCTCGTGGCCTAACAAACATGCATTGGTCTCTTATATTTACACATATCGTTGCTCAACAAAGATTTTTTTAAATGTTTAAACCAATATTATTAGAAGATTCAAGAAATTCTGTAGCTCATAATTATTTTAAGTTTTTATTGGGATTTTTTATTTCACCATGCCAATTACCTTATATGAATTGAGACCTCCATCATATTATCATCCTCTTTCCAGCTTTATTTTCTATTTTTAAACTTCATCTTATTTCTTTGATTGAGGTCCTCAAACAGTTACATTTGTGGGTTTCCTTGGTCACTCCAACTGTTGATTTCACACCACAATGTTCAGTGGCTTTTTTCTCTGGGATAACCTCAATACCTTTGACTTCTCGATGTTAATTTCCATTCCATACATTATTTCTGTTGCAACTAGTTTGATCATCATAGTTTAAAGCTCTTCGTCCTTCACCAATACTGCTAAGTCATCTGCCTGTTTAACATTACTCATTACACCTCTTCATATTTTGGAATCTCCAGATCCTTACTGTGCTTCCGTAGCTAGTCATTCGCCATACAGGTTGAAAATAATTTGGAATCAGCAATTTTAAGTAATATTAGGATAAATTTAGATCATAGCCCTACAATCTTGGGGCGTCCAAATTGCCTAGTAGTTCTACGCAAAATACGTAGTTGGCCATAAAACTTTAGATAGATTTAAATTGGCTATTCAAATCTTTTACTATTGATGGGAAGGAAAATATAATTTATCAATTAATAGCATCTTACTATAAAGGGTAGGTATTTCACCCCAAACACCGTCAATATTATTTTATATGTCAAATTTTCTGACCACACAGAAATAAACCAGATAAATAAGAACACTATCTTTTCTTGAAACAGTAAGACTTAGGTGCTAGTAGCCTATATGTAATAGTCTGTATCATTGTTTACAGATCCTCTGTAACTCATGATTCTCACCAAGGTTCCAGGTGATAGTAGCCTGTACGTAATAGTCTGTATCATTGTTTACAGGTCCTGTGTAACTCAGAATTCTCACCAAGGTTTCAGGTGCTAGTAGTCTGTATCATTGTTTACAGATCCTCTGTAATTCATGATTCTCACCAAGGTTTCAGGTGATAGTAGCCTGTACGTAATAGTCTGTATCATTGTTTACAGGTCCTGTGTAACTCAGGATTCTCACCAAGGTTTCAGGTGCTAGTACCCTATATGTAATAGTCTGTATCATTGATTACAGGTCCTGAGTAGCTCAGGATTCTCACCAAGGTTACAGGTGCTAGTAGCCAGTACGTAATAGTCTGTAGCATCGTTTACAGATCCTGTGTAACTCAGGATTCTCACCAAGGTTCCAGGTGCTAGTAGCCAGTATATAATGGCCTGTGTCATTGTTTACAGATCCTGTGTAACTCAGGATTCTCACCAAGGTTCCAGGTGCTAGTAGCCAGTATATAATGGCCTGTGTCATTGTTTGCAGGTGCTGTGTAACACAGGAGGTCTCACAGATGTCCCCATCAAGCTATTACCGACCACGGTGGAGCAACTCTCCCTCACTAAAAACCACTTCCCTATCATCCGGAGTGACGCTTTTTCTGGTCTTCGTGGCCTGAAGAAACTAAGCCTGGATGGGAACAACATCACCGTCATCAAGCCATTCGCCTTCAGAGGTCTCCCACGCTTGCGTGAACTAAGCATCCAGTATAATCCTCTAGCCACCATCTCTCAGTTCTCATTCGCCGGGTTGCAGAACATCTCAACCATCCTGCTCGGCCACAACAGGATACACAGGGTAGAAGAGTACGCCTTTGCAGGGACGTCCAATGTAAGGCTGTTACTCCTCAACAACAACCCTCTTCAGAGGGTGGACACCTCAGCATTCTCCGGATTAACCAACGTAGAGCACCTCATCTTCCCTTCTGGAATCCGCTCAATTGAGCCTGACGCGTTCAGTGGCTTGGACACAGTGGGTCTCCTTAAGTTGTCCTTCATGGATCTGACGTCCCTAAAACCTCACACGTTCAGGGGTCTTACCCACGTTCACATGCTGGCCATACAAGAGTCCGAGCTGGGTGTGATCCGTGCGGGAGCATTTGAGGGTCTTACGCAGGTGGGCAGTCTCAACTTGTTCAACAACAAGATAGACGCCATTCAAGAGTTTGTCATCAAGCCCGCCAATAGGGTAAGAATAGTCCGGCTGCACGGGAACCACGTACTGGAGACGCCTTTGCCCGGAGCTGTGGTGATCCAGGGCGTCGAGACGCTCAGCGTATTGGGTAACCACTTCCCATGTGATTGTCACATCCACACCTTGCTGGTCAGCCCTCTCGCCAATGGCACGACGGGAGAATTCCGTGCCAAAAACTTCTGCATCTCTCCCTTGGAGATGAACGGCAAGGCTATGAGTGGCATGGATGTGGAAACAATAGGAAGGTGCCAGGAGCAGGTGACCCGGGGAAACTTGAAGGCCTCTAAACGGCCAGCGGACTCTGGGGGTAGCGGTCTGGTGTCCTGGGTTCAAGTTCTTGTTGCGCTACTTTACTGGGCCGTTCTATGTGCAAGATGAACCCCTCTGTCTGAGTTGAGTTTAGAGGAAAATATTCTAAAGACAGACATGAACAGTTCGTAGCTTTACTATGTTGTTTTAGGGGGAGGTAATGAAGAGATACTACCCTCAGACAGTTAACGTACCCTAAACCTTGGAATATTGTCTTAGAGCACTTTAATTCGTCGCTGTATGTCATTAGGATGTATACATCTTCTTACTATTTTCATCAACTTGAAATACTCTATAGCAATATACTAATATTTTTAGTTTGATTTTCATATCGGGAAACTTATATTTAAAGCTCGTTAGTATATTCACGATGGTTTATATTGAGCCAATCGTGTTAGATCTAGTTTTATTTGTTTATGTTTGACTCATTATATAGGATAATACAATGAAGTCTCCGCCCACTGGTCTATCATGAACATTAATAATGTGAACTTCAAGTTTCTTCTTAATGGGTGATGTCGGGATAACCATACAGGCTATCCTCATTTGTATATTATAATTATATATATATAGCACCGTACTTAATACCTGTTAAGGGTGTACGCATATGTAATAATTACACTAATGAGCTGGCATGAGTAAGGCTGAATTTAGAGGAAGTATGCCCGCATTTGCGTGAAGGGAGGGTGGGGAACAATTTAGGAATGACCACCCTAATAACACTTAACCGGGGTTTGAGCCTCGATCTACCTATCATCGGCCATCTAGTCGGGAGAGTGACGCCTTGGATCATGCGGCCACAGAAGCAGGTATGTGCACTATAGAGATAGGAATGAGGAGGATAGAATTCAGATTAAATGTATCTAAATTAGTGTGGAGGGAGAATGGGCCACTATTTATGAAAGAAGACCATCAATACGTAAGGAAACCTAGGTCATGTGACAACCGGATGCATGTAGCTATTGTATCTGAAGGTCATTTGTCGGTAGGATCTGTCAACATTTCCCAGAGCTACCTCTAAGATCTAGAGTTAGCCCTGTCCTAACCATGACTCATATATCTCACTGGACTTTGTGGTTTCAGTAACTTAGTTATGAGAGGAGAGTTGACAAACTATTGGTTGGTTTGTCCTATAAATTGTAATTTAAAGTACTACAGAGATACACTGTGGCTTTATTGTTGAATATTCAATTAATTACAATACAAATCTACATTTTACATTGTATAAACACAATTCAGAACAATTGAATTAAGTGTGTGAAGTATTGGAAATCGATACATACATATGTTGGGTTAAGGTGGGGTGGTAGGTAGAGTGATTTAAGGTGAGTATTTTTACGTTCTATAAAACAAAACACTTTTTTTTCCATAATAAAATAAAACATTGCTTCAGTAGACAAAATTATTTCTTGAGTATTTGCTATAGGCATAGTGAAATTTGAACAGACACATTTTAAATGAATATAAAGAGTATTTTCCAAGCGCCACAGTGCCATTGTCAGGTATAAAATAACTGTTGGGTTCACCATGGGAGGATAAATAAACTACAGGTGTATACAAAAGTAATGTTTCATTAATTAGTTATAAAAACTGCAAACAAATTTTTATCCCGTAATAATTCGCCCCCGCTAATAGCTATTACAATATACGAACAACTTTCTTTTAAATACAAGCCCGTGTACTTGTAATTTAAGTGAGCTACAAGCCTTTTATTTTATGAGTTAGATAACTTGATGGATTGTAACTGTTGAACACTGTACTGTATTAACTTGATTTCATGCACAAGTCCCGTGCGAGATCAGTGGTATGGTGTTCATTATATTATCCAAACCTGTTCACTCTGAAGCTAATCAACAGTTGTGCTATTATCTAGAAATATAAATGTTGGATGTTGGTGTCAGTATAGAAATGAGCCTATCCTGCTATTCGAGACTATCAAATATGTATACCATATCATAATGAGCCTTTAACTAATATCCTAACTTGTGGGAACTGGACAATAGACACTGCCAAGGTAATATACCTCCTTGGGTGTTTTTATATATTCCTAAATATTGCGTACCACCCTGACCTCTTAAACAAACTAGATACATTTTAAATGTTTCAACCTAGACAAAGGAAGGGTTAAACCATGCATGAAGCCAACATGAAACACTGTTTAGAGGAAAATAGGGGGTTGTATGTTTAGTAATATAATTATTTGAACTATGTGCTCAAAAATACTTGATGATTTTGATTACAATTAGTACAAATATTTAATATTATATGTATTTTTGTGATTAACACTGGTTTAATTGATCTAAAACTGTTTCCTACCAGATACTAAATGTGTAAACGTCTGATTTTATGTTTCAACGTTCAACCATGTGAGAGCATACACGTCCTTCTGCCATCAGAAACCTCTGATTTCTTGCTCCTAGCTAAGCTATTTCCAATGATAGCTTCACGTTTGAGCTATTGTGTATCTAAAGTAGCAATCGAACATTTCTTAAACCTATAGTATAAAAGTGTATTGAAATAAGCTGGTGGAGAATTCTTTATTACGATGTGCCAAAACTGTTAGCTATCTAAATTAGTTTACCAACTAAGAATAGTTCTCATACTAATATGTTTGTCATTGCGTGGAGTCGTCATTTGTGGGTCAGGAATACACTGTAAAATGGCTCAACATAACATCCAAACTAAAATTCCCCTGCAATTCTTAGTTCTTCACGTTGCACATATTTGGTACGTTTGGAAATGCAATTATAAAATAGAGTAATTAAATGTTTCAAATTTAATTCATACGAACTCAATTAAAATTATATAAAATTAGTTTTTGTTTTAATATAGGTTAATATTTGAGTCTAATGAAACTTCTTGTAAAGCTGCAAGTCCCCTTAGTTAAATATTATGTTAAGTGTGGCTTAAAC
This sequence comes from Timema bartmani, assembly GCA_902151455.1. Taxonomy (NCBI): domain Eukaryota; kingdom Metazoa; phylum Arthropoda; class Insecta; order Phasmatodea; family Timematidae; genus Timema; species Timema bartmani. The sequence continues at coordinate 32,317 of CABFWB010001046.1, read as the reverse complement.
ACTGTGTCTATTCATGTGATTCATGTGTGAGAACCAAATATTCTACCCACTATCAATTTGATTTCCTCAAACATTATTATAAGTCTATGTACATAAATGTCTTTTATTATAGCAAGGATTTGCCTTCCACTTCAATCCTCAGTCTTGAAATAGCAATTAAATAATTATATTTTATTTAAATATGTCTCACAATAAAATGTCAAATCAACAAATAAAGTGTCTGCCTTTTGTTCAACCATTTTTGTTTCTCTTTTATTTGAATACATTTGGCTAGCTGTGTTTTCTTAGGAAACCCGGCAACGCTTGACCTTTCTATAAGTAATTATGGTATAAAAATAAATTGTTGTTTCTAAATCTAATCGATGCATGTGAAAATTTTCAATAATTGAAAGAAAGATTTGTTGTCTTCCAATATAGCTTTTATTAATTTAAGGAGGTAGGATACAAACAATCACACACAAGGCTGTAGCCATCCAATAATTTCAGGGGGGGTTGGCAGGCACATCCCCTAAATGCCTGAGGCTAGAAAAAAAATTCTAAATTATAAACAGTTCTAGAAGCTATCTGAAGTGTTTTTATGGAAACATAGCCCCTGACTGCCGTAGGCTAGGACTTAATTATAAATATTAACACCTAGAGAAGCTCTCTAAAGTGTTTTTTTTTATGGTAACATAACCCCCTAACTGCTGAAGCCTAGGGAAAATTCTAAATACTAAACATTTCTAGAAGCTCTCTGAAATGCTTTTTATGGTAACAGAGCCCCCCACCCCTAATTTGTACTTGTACCTTAATTTTTATATTTTTTGATCCATAAATAAAGCCCTATAAATTTTGTTTATAGAATTTCGGGGGTGGGGATTTTGAACTCCCAAACCCCCCCTTAACTACGGCCTTGGTCATACATAGCATACGTATCTGTAAACTATCACCTTACTTATAAATATAATCTAAGACGGACTTCATTTATCATATAAGGACATTTTGAATTCACTACTCAATAATAGATCCTTTAATTGCCACAGCTATAATCTTACTTAAGGGGGGGGGGGCAAATAATGTATAAGGCCTAGCCTATTTACTATTTTATTTTTTACAATTTTGAATTTTATTAATTTTTTAATTTTTATAAAGGTGTCAAATCCTAGACTTGGCCTTAAACTATAGCCTTTTCGCTAGACACACCTTCAATGATCTAATCTATATTTTAGTCTTCACATTTTTAAAGTTTGTGTTAGAATTACTTTCTATCTTTAAGATAGGTGGTAGGAAGGAAAGGGTGGAACGAACAACCTACTTGTACTCCTCATTTTCAGGTTTCACCATTGTTTAACAATCCTAATCACTCATTATATGTTAATCAAACCGATGACTACAAATATTCATACACTTATTTGATTACAATAAGAGGAAAATTAATGCCTGGATACATTTTTCGTCCCTCTCCATCCAATAATTGTATAAATAGCCCAAGTTTTAACAAGTCCATCCCTGGAGCTTAACGATGATCTGGTAAGAGCGCCTGACGTCACCTTCGACCCAACATTCTATCTGATAAAAACTTTTACTTAATTAGAGTGTTCACACGAACTCAATAATTCCTCTTCTCAAATCTTTGTGTCATACGTATTAATTTTATACTTCTAGTAGAAGTTATTTTTGAAATTACAAGTATATTTTCCTTAAACAATTTATTCTTACTAATGGAATAAGTTTGGAAAATTATTTGGACCTTTTTCTTTTATTTAAAAAAGTAAAATGCTTTATTTAAAAAACCTTATATTCAATTTTATGTGTTTTACTAAATAATATGTTTTTAATTTATATAGAAATTCAATTTTTGTACAATATATTACATTTTTGTAACTGACATAGTAGTTTTCATTGTGTCCTATTAGAGTAAACAAAATCAATAAAACACATCACATTTGTTTACTTGCACATAATCCTTCTCTCACTAAAAGCATAAAACATACTAGCATACAAATAATTATAAATTTATTTGATAATGTCTTTAACCTATATTTCTGAATTTATGCTTGAATATAATCTCTAAATCCTGTAGAGAAATACCACATTCTAATTTTATTTTCACATTTAATTTTGAATGATTTTCTTATTTACTATTCTGAGGAAAGCCTTGCTTCTTAAAAACCACTTATTATTTTAGTTAAAATTTGTGTTTAAACTATGAAAAATGTTTGATTATAGTTTTAAAACTTTTTTTAATATTTTGAGCTCATTATTTAATTGATTAGAATTATATTCTTCTAATTAAATTGAATCTTTATTCTGTTCCATCAAACCTCCTTTCAAAAATAAAGATAATCCAGGTGTTAGTATTTTCTTCCCTATATCAAGTAACTGAGATGGTGATAAATTTGTTTATGTGGGCCACATAATTCTCAAAATAGATATATAAACCCTTCTCTAACATATCGTTTTAATATATTTTATTTTTTAACACAAAAAATTATTTATTTGATTCAAATACATTGATTTTTTAAAATATCCTTTACCTACATTTGCTTCCATAAAAAATATATTTACAGTTTGATACTCCTTTTAAAAATTAGGAAATCTTTATGATTGTGCCTAGTTTTGTACCATCGTGTTATATACTGTTAATAATATTTTACTCTTTTCAAAATTGTTAACACTCGTTTACTGAGTAATGTTGCTCACACTGATTATACCAAATTTGTTTGAAATCGGTATAAAAAAATTCTGGGTTTAAGAACACTTTTGACCCATTTAATACGAGATAAAGGTACAAAGTTATAATATACTAGTCTATTTAAGTCTACTAGTTAAGTCTAAGGGTATACTCATGAGTTTCATGGAAGTACGTTTTCGGCCAGTTACAAAGGAGTGGTTTGGATAGGTTCCGATCAAAATAAGGTAATACTAGCTTTTATGGGTATTTTCATGACATTAAATGCAATTATTGTTATTCTTTTATTCGTTTTTGTACAACCTAACCCCAAAATTTTAGGTTAAAATAATATACTAAGCCCAGCCCGGAGGGATCCATGTGGTCCAAATTTGGTCCAGATCCACCAATTAGCTAAACTACTATCTATTAGCGGTAAAAGCGCATACTCACTCAAATAAGGTCATCACAATATTTTCTATCACTTCAAGATTTAAAAATAATTTTTAAAAGTTTATCAAAACATATATAATAGCATATCAATAAAAATATCCTCGTGGTTAATTACTTAAATAAATACATTAATTATTAAATAGCCAAGTATTTCTGGTTTTAAAATCAAAATATAAACAATGTTAATACATTATTCAAACAATAGTACAAACTATTTACACAAGCGATAGATAGCCCAATCAAACTAGTATTGTGTGCATTGTTTTGTTTAGTGTTTAGCAGTTGTACTGTTGACATTATCCTACCTGATTTATTACCATATTATTGCTGCAAAAATAAACTGTTCAGCATGCGATTTTCTGTAGAGTATACCATTGTTGTGAGGGACTATATGTTGGTCAGCTGAAGATGGCTTATGGCTGACGTCACGTAACATGGCAATGAGAAATCATCCACACACACACACAAACTTCTACCATAGGGGCTTTCATTTATTGTTGTGATACGACAGAGATGCTAGCTATATGCTATAAATGGTGTTTATTTCATATCCAATGTTTGCTTTTTTCTTCATCAGTAGATATGGACAAGCATGAGAGGCAAGCCTCACATTTGTTAACATCCCGGAAAGTTTCAATTTTTCGTTTGTTTTTTTGCCATTGGCCATTTTATGGACAAAAAGAAGTGAAATAACCTTTCTAGCACTGAAATGTCGGGATTTTAGAAACAAAATAAATTATATTTGAAATGTGAAATCGCGATTTGCAGCGAGTGATGTAAACACGAACCTAACAGTTTATTAGCCTGTAGGAAGAATAACCAGTTGCAGTGACGCGGTAGCGACACAGCTCAACGCAGATCTACACGCGCAGGTCCTATTTTCCATGTTGGATCAACTTGCCTCAGCACACTCGACACAGTAGTTGGGAGGAAGTGTATTACAGCGCGTGCGCAATGATGCTCAAAGCACCTGACGCCATCTTGTTGTATAGCGCTTAAACTCAGAATCATTCCAATTATGTTGACATTGTGTTGAAGTGTCTGAAGCTGTATTGTGTCGTGTTATGTTGTGTTGGGCCACTGCTGGTGATGGCCAATACCGATTGATGAAACCTACAAACTCCAAAATATTGAATAATCAACCGAAATTCACAGAGTTGTATTAAGGCGGGGCCGCGCAAATTTTAATTACAATCTTTTATCTAAAATGCTAAAAAAAATTTTTTTATAAAATAGTTCTTTGAAAGTGCAATAAAGAGATTGTATGGTTATCTCTTTCATTCCAACGAGCATAACCAAACACTGACTCATGACCAAGGAATCGAACCGTAAGCAAAATCAAACTCAACACTAATTTTTAAGGAACCAGAACCTATACAGAAACCATTAAAATAAATTAAATTATATCTGGAACCTTAATCGATGAGTATTTTAGTAAGGCTGTGTGGGGCTCCAAACCTCGGGAAAAAAATCTGGAAATTGCTTGTTCCCAAACTTCGGCCGTCAAGAATATTTCCCAGAAATTTTAGTGGAAAAAATATAGCATTTACGTTTAAGTACCGTTTATCAATGTCACGTTTGTATTTAATTTTAATTGAAAATATTATTAGTTTATTAAATATAAATAAACCATATCTTCCATTAAGTATATGGATACCCGAAACTTCAGTCTCTTTTATTTAATAGCTACTTTAAAATACAATTGAGCGCGATTAAATGACATAACCCCACTATGTATAGTAATAATTGATGGTAGTAGTATTTATCACTGAATAGATATAAGGAAGAAAACATAATTTTAGTGATAAATAAAGTGGCTTTTAAATATACCAAATTTTGCACGAAATACACCTTCACCACACTTATTTACATAAAGACACGTCTATTAAATAAATGTTATTATTTAGAATAGCATCCCATTTGAAGACCACAGGGGAAAAGAGAGGTAAGTTCATATTTAGTTTAAATTGAGTTAGTGCTGCCATCTCTTAGTTCTTTGAAGGTACTATCTTTCTGTTAGCAGTGTATGTTGCTAGGATGCTTAGTCACAAAGTTATGGAACTTCAAATATAACCTATTCAAGGAAAAAGAGAGGTAAGTCCATCTGATACTGGGAAAAAGAGAGGAAAGTTTACAGTGAAACTTTATTATGGTATAATTCTGTTTTAACTGTTATTTTGAAGTATGTTTGCCTTTGTTTTATTTGGCGCATGTTGTGTTGTGAGAGTTCTCAAGTTATTACGTTATATTGCTAATTCAATAGTGTTTTCTAATAATGTTATTTTTTAATTATGTTATTTTTAATTGTGTAATGCTATGTGCTATGTGCTATTCAATACAACAATATTGAAAATGAGGGAATTGCTTCTACCTCTACTAAAAAACGTAAAAGTCTTAGTAGGATGTCGGAAGTGGCTAGACAAATCAGATCACAATCACATGAACTAGGTGGGAATTGCAAGTGTATGAGATAATGTTTTTTGAAAATAACATTGTCTGAAAGGCAACAATCTATCACCAAATTTAACAATTTAGGAAACTGGAACTCACAAACCCAAAACCTTGCAGGTTTGATTTCAGTTCTTCCGGTGAAGCGTAGAAGACCACGACTGAATGAAGATGAGGCTTCCTTACGTGACAATATGTTTTATTACAAGGTGAGAGTTGTAATAAACAGTGAAGTGACAGAAATAATAGTTTGTCAGAAAGCATTCCTTTCCATACATGGGATAAGCAAAAAAAGACTAGAGAACATTCAGAAATCTTTAAAAGGTAATGGAATGGCTAAGGTTGATTTAAGAGGCAAGCACAAAAATAGAGTTCACAAACTCTCAGATGAAACTACAGACAAGATTTGCAATCACATAAAATCTTTCAAATGGTACACTAGCCATTATAGTTTAAATAGAACAGTAAGGTATATTTGCCTGAAGAATTGAGTATTAAAAATATGCACTCACTGTACACTGACTTAAATCCTAAAAATAACATTTCGTATAAAACCTATCGCACAATTTTCAACACAAAGTTTAATATATCCTTTGGCTATCCTAGAAAGGACATATGCTGTACATGTGATGAATGTACAGTTGTCATTAAAGGCTTTTGTTTGGAACCTATACGTACTGTGGAAGAACAAAAGAAAAATGAGCCAGAAGAAAAAAAATTAGAAAATGTGAGACAGAAAACAAAGTACACAGAATGAATGCGGAAACTTTTTATGAGAGGAAAAGAAGAGCTCGACAAAGAAATAGACAATCAAAGTACTCGGAAGCAATATCAATAGATTTCCAGAAAAGTCTTCCCTGTCCAAACATTGCTGCGATAAAATACATACTTGATCCGTCTGTAAAATATTTGCAGATTTTTTGTGACTCATGTGGGGGTCAAAATAAAAACTATACATTGTTTCCACTACCTGGTATATGAAACTAAACGATTAGAATTAGTTCATGTGACTTTTCCCATACGTAGACATTCTTATCTTGAGTGTGATAAGGATATGGGTCTACTCAACATGAAACCAAGAGACGAGCTTCCTTCGGCCTGGGTCAACGTAATCGCAGGTTTTCGTTCTAAGCCTGAACCATTCATAGTCATAAAAGTGGACCAAATCATTATAAGAGATTGGAGTGACTTTCTGGAGCCACAGTACAGAATAAAGTGTGCATTCCCTTCTCGTCCGGTGTGCGAGTTAAAAGTAGAACAAAATAATCCACGACTTATAAAACATAGAGATTCCTACAATGGAGCATGGATATCATCAGTGGCCACTCTTCCAAATAGGCAGAGAAAGGAAAATGGTCAATCTCAAGCAACAGGAGAATTCTTGAACCCTCATCGCACATGTGAAGGTAGGATAATGTATATTTTCAATATTTATACAAATATCTAATAATGCTTCCATTAACCTAATGTTTCGTGAAATTCATAGATTATATATATATATATATATATATATATAAGATTACTGCCAGTATCACGAGAGAAGTACAGGGATTTGCAAAATTGAAGATTTATTGCATGGAAGAGGCACATAAATATTTCAGTGACATCCCAAAGAAATAGTTAAATGTCATTATTCTAAGAATATAATTATCTGGACCCTAGTATCCTAGCTAAATAAAAATGGGCTTAAGTTTATCTCTCTTTGTCACATGATTTAACTGTAATTTGATAGAGTTTTTTATAAGTGATTAAAAGTAAAACAGTTTTATTTTCACCTAGATTAAGGTAAAATCTTATGTTTCCTCAAAATTCGTTTCAAATTACTTCTTGTGTAATGTTAAATTTGAATGAATTAATGCAGTATTATTTGAAATAGTGGAGTTACTTCAATTTATTGAAGGTTTAAATTATGACAGAATGTATTTCTCCATTCAGTGTAACTTAAATTTTCTGTTTGATTTGTACTTTGTTTATGGTAAATATTTTGTTTGTACGGTTTTAATATCATAGTATTTCTTTTATAATTTTTATTTTGTATTGAAAAAGTATGTTGTTTTTTTTAAAGTGGACTTACCTCTCAATATCATATTTAGTTTGTTTGTTTGTTTGCAAGGTAATTTTAATTTTCCGTAAACATCAAATATAACATATGTAAAATACAAGAAACAGACAGATAACACAGTACACACCAGCCCCGTAGGGCTCTCGAAAACCGACAATACAGAGAACAAAGATATAACACTAAATGGAAATATTTGGCGCCCTGATGGGCTGATTATTGTTTACATAGATTAATAGAATGGAAAAACGAAGAAAAACGTTTGTACTGTGACTTAACTCTTTTTTTCTATGTAAGTTTGTACGTTTGAAGAAAATATTTTTTTTTTCTCCAAATTAATGAGGAAAAATAAATAAAAACCATCAAGACATCATCATATATATATTTGAAAGAAATGTGAAAGACGGTTGTAACATGCCAACGTTTTGAAGTTAAGAATTACTCTCCTTAAAAATATTGTAATGTTGACTTACCTACTTTTTCTCCTGTGGTCTTCATTTGCTTTTGTGTCATTGAGGATATAGTTGGATCAACTAATATTTTGGATTCCAACAGCGCTTTTTGTGAGAGCATTAGGAACTAAAATGTAAGAAGTGACTAGCCACACTGGCTCAACTGAGAAAGGTTTTTGTTATTCTCACGTACAAGACTGTGGTTCACTTTTATTTCTTCAGATTAGTTTGAATATCTTGATGTTTCAGTGTGTAAGAAGTTATTGAAATTCACGCCAAGAGTTTTTAATTCAAGAACTTTTTTTAGAAAAATCTATTTTTAGAATCTATTTATATTTATAATAATTTATATTATGCTTGATTAAAAATACACAATTATAATTATTGTCGCATTAGAGTTAGGTTTTTAAATTTACATTACATCAAAACCCTTACTAAACACTTGTTGGACACAATATTTTTTTAGTTTTTTATTCGAAAAATTTACAATTTAAAAAAACTAATATAAAAATGAAAGGTAGGTTCAGGCAAGTCTAAATAATACGCAGCACTGGCGTGTATACCATAGACGCAAGGTACGCATTGCTTACTCAGAGTCAAATAGATACATAAATACAAATGTCATTCCCAAAAAAGTTATGCGTGTTAGTTCAATCATTGATATGCTATTGTTTGGTATAGAATGTGCTCTTTGTTCTACTTACAAAACTGAATGTACAACAAATTTTGCTTCTTCCGAATTTGACTGTAGTCTGTGAGCGAATAGCGCCGCGCCTGCGTATTACGTTCCTCTAAGCTGTGTACTCGCGTTCAGTAGTTCGCTCTAGGCTGTTATCGACAAAGGACCCACAATCACTTGGGTGCAGACCCTTGTGTTCCTAAAATGCTACACATTATTTGGTTATTTCCTAACTATACGTGACCTAAACTGCATTAAAATAAAAATTAATTTTAGTTAGTGTTTAAAGCGATCACCAGTCAATAATGGTGATACATTTTAACGCATTAATGTATTGTGTTAGGTTTTATGTGTGAGTTGTGTAATGTGGTATTCACGGTGTATATGACGTTAAGGTACGCAATCTTGCTTCTTACGTATTATACCGTTGAGAAGCATGTATATCCAGTCGAGACCATGCGGATCTACAGATCAACCAAAATATGATTGCGTCATAGGTAACACTTTAAAACATATATTTACGTCGTGCGCTTTCGAGGATAAAAAACAAATAATACAATGTGGTAGACCTACACCTGAACTGAACGTCAGTACAAAAGTGAAATCATCTTTAATGCGTTTCAGCTCACATTTGTTCAATAATAATGAATAGTTGACGGGATGTCCTCATGTACAAAAAATGACACTGTTGGTCTTGTCTTCTTTTATAAAATAGCAAGTGTGTTTGGAACATTACTGGTTACAATGACATGGGCATTGGGCACCATACACAAAGCCATTAAAAACACAGTTTGTCCCAAAATCATTTACAAGCCATGATCGATAAAATTTTTGGTAAAATTAGAATATGTTTAATGTTTGATAAACAGAAAAAAATAAGGGATTTGCAGCTCAATGAACTTATTAGGAAGAATAGAGAAATTATAAAGTGATTCATTGATGTAGTTTGTTTTTTAGCACGGCAAGAACTGGCATTTAGAGGCCACAATGACACGAGTGAGTCATTAAAGGTAATTACGTTGAACTAGTGAATCTTGTAAGTGAGGATGATGAAAAATTTAAGACTCATTTAGAACATTCAACTATATTTACGGGACTATCAAATTTGATTCAAAATGATTTGATCAATGCCCTTTCAAATGCGTAAATTTCTAATATAAAAAAAAGATCTATGAAACCAATTTTGTTTCCATCACATTGGATGAAACAACAGATGTAAATAATTTTTCCTAATTGTCTTCTGTCTTTCGCTATGTTACTCAAGATGGACAAGTACATGAGATAATTTTGGGCTTCAGAAATATTTCTGATGACAGAACAGCGGAAGCACTATACATCTATATTGTAAAATTGATACAAGAGTATGGTTGTGAACAAAATCTGACTGCACAAAGCTACGACGGGGCTGCGGTCATGGCTGGACACTTGAATGGATTGTAGTCCAAAGTAAGAGATATATTTCCGAATGCCATTTTTGTACAATGCTTCGCTCACCGGCTGAATCTTGTATTTTCACAGGGCGTGTCCCCTTATCAAAGACTGCAGAGTATTTTCATATTTTGAATGGCCTAGCATTTTTTTTTTTCAAAATCAACCAAATCAACACGAGCTCTGGATGAAGAAATGAAGAAAAGGCTTCCAAGAATAGCTTCTACACGCTGGAATTATAATTCTAGATTGGTTTAAACTATTTACGAGTATAATAATCAACTAATTTCGTTGTTTGTAAATTACAGATCCAGAGGAAAAATGGGATCAAGAAGCGTACATTGCTGCCCGTGGATTTGAAGTCACGATGCAAGATTTTAATTTTAATTTTCTACTAAATACATTTGCTGATATTTTCTTTTTTACTGGTAGATTATTTGATATATTTCAAGCCAAAATTAATGACATCGGTTATTGAATAAACAAATTAAAGGAATTTCAAGATCAATTGGAAAACAAGCATGAAGAATTTGAGAGAATCTGGACAAAAACCAACGAAGAGTTGGACGTGAATGAGCCTGAAAAAACAAGTCCAAGAAGTACTGACATATTTGATGTAAAAATATATTACAAACGCCTATACTGTGGATTTTGGACACATTTATAATACAGCTACGTGATAGGTTCAAGATGTTGGACTCATTCTATTTTTTAGAACTTTTACATGTAGATAATTTTGAATAATACAAACTCATTTTCTCCTAAATGGCTTTCCAGAGCTTAAAATACAGCTCTGGTAGTATGTTTGAGTTCCCTTCTTTAAGATCACAGCTTGTAGACACCTTCATTTCACAGGATTTGCGTCACAAAAATGTCAGTGATTTGCTTATTTTTATTAAATCAAATGATCTACAAAGCACATATTGTCAAGTGGTAAAACTGTATGAACTTATTGTAACCATCCCGGCAGTCAGTGCTTCCATTGAGAGAAGTTGCTCAGCAATAAAAAGAATAAAAAATTAAGCATGCAATTCACCAGGCCAAAAGAGGCTCACAAACTTGTCAGTGTTATCCATTGAAAAAAGGTATTCTACAATAGCTAAGACAAAATACGCAATTTTACGATTTCGTGATTGAGAAATTTGCTAAGGGGGGTAAAAGAATCCAGCTCAATTACAAGTAAGTAATATATTTAACATAAAAAATATTTTTTACATTTAAAGAATCTTGATAGCTTACCCTAGAAAAATATTCACCACATGCCACTGGTACGCAGTGCCATTTCTACAAAGTTGTTAAATACTTGGTGAGAAACTAGTAACGGCAAGCCATTGTGCAATGAGGTGTGGTTATAGTGATAGTTGCGTAGACAGTTTTACTCCTGATCTGAAGATTTTACAGGTAAAAACTATTTTTCATACATTTTTTGTAATATTTAAGCTTTATGAATTAGTAGTGAACGCTACAAGAAGTAAATGCATTTTAAAGTAGCGCTACAACATTTTTATGGATCTCTCTTGTAGCCTCTGCGACATTTTTCCCTTAAGTGGCAGGTGATGGCACCTACAGGCTTTTTAAAGAAAACTTACAATGTCGGGTAAGAGTACTCAGTACGGTATCGGCTAAGAGTTTGAGGGATCCCTTACCCGCAATATCCGCGTATTCTTACACGACTACTTGCTATTGCCATTCTTGGCATTACAATTCTACCTAAATCTTTATTTATATCAACGATAGGCCTATATAATGATTTCGCAACATTTTTGATCACTTTCCACGAGAAATATGGCAGTAGTAATCAACATGTTTCTGCTCTGTCACCACGATATTAGGGGATCAAGTTAGCTCTGAAGTAGATTATTCTGCGCAGCTTTCAACATGCCCCCCTTACCAAACTAATAAAGAGGCTGGATTAGTCTTGCATAGCCAACCAAGTACTTGAACAGGCTCACTAATTCAGCAGCCCCACACGCCGATCCTAGAGCTCCAATCTATATCAAAAGAAACCTCAGTAGAAAAAAAGAAAAAGACGGACACAAAAATCAAAAATAGTGTCATCAACCCCAGTGAAGAACACTCGCTAAGAGAAAAAGAGAGAGGATGAATAAAAGAAACGCATACGAGAGGAAATAAAGATAAAACAGAGGGATAAGATGAAGGGAAAAGTTGTGTCACTAAGACGAAAATTAAATAGTGAGTATGAAAATGAGAAACGGCAAAAAATGTATGAATGCCCCGGATGTGGGTGTGATTTTATAGTGAATTGGTACAATGTAATAGTTGCAGTGCATGGTGGTATGTTCCAACTACGAAGGTAGTGGGCCTTACATATGCATTTTAAAGGAGCTGATCTGTTGGAGTAATTGTTTACATTTTTTTTTTTAATTTTATAGTAAAGATTTAAAGTCATGGCCGTTTATTCTTTAGGTGCGTACTCTTAGCCGAACCTCCCTTTTGGTTTACGTATTTGTTTCCTTTAAAATTTTTTACAAGATTACATAGTTTAATTTCATTGTTCAGAACTATAAATGCAATCGATTAAGAGTTTTTTTTCACTTTTCCTAGCCATATTCAAAATTTTGTTGACATCCACTAGTAAATTAACCTAATTTAAACTAACAAATTTGATCCCTTTAAGATCAAAGTGTAAATTTATTTTAAAATATGTTATCGTGTTCCATTACATTCCTGTGGGAACAAGTTAATTCCCGCCCTAAAATTTCTCGAAGTCATTCCCTAATGTTTAGTTTGTATAAGGTTCTTATCAGTACTTAAAGGTCTACTTTTAAAACCACTCTATGCTCTTCTTTCTGTTAATTATAATTTGAAATATATTTTTTTCTTATTACAAATTTAAGAAACGATCATGGGGCCCCACATGTAGAAAATGGCCCCCAGACCCAAATTTCTTGATTTGGCCCTATATAATCGCCATTAGCAGCCATTAAAGGTTTCTGTATTAATATGAACTATAGGCCTACATTCACTCTGTGCCACTACTCGATAGTCGACCTATGCGTCATAGTCTCCAGTCTTAGCAAAGCTGATTACTAAACATAATAGGGTACACTCGGTACTTATTGTTTGTTGCGTGTCAAGATAAAATATAGTTTGTTAATGTCCGTACGCTAAGCTAGGTATCAAAACCTACCAACGGCCACAAAGGTGTGAAACAAAGTAGTCAAATAAGTATGCTTATTTAATTAAAAGTGAACCGTAGGCCTTATTTAGAATATGTTTCATGTAGATACAGCAATAAAAAATTTGAAACCATAAATATAGCTTTCGATCAGCATCAATGTTAATACATTTTAATAGATTATTTTTGTTCTAATTAGCTCCAAACTATTGACTGGGTCTATAATTGAATACAATCGATTCATTCCTCAATTTTCATACGCTAATGTCCATCACTAGGGCACACCATCATGAGTGTAGCTCATTGTGAGGAGTATATACATAATTATATATATATATAACAGTAGCGTCTCGTGGCCAAAATTCTTAGGCAAGCTGGGAAGGGAGACTTGGAGGGGTTCTAGGTTCCCCCTCCGGATTTTTTTAAAAATATTACATGATTCAAGAAGCTATATGGAGGTGGTTTTTTTTATGCTAGCTGTGGGTTTGGGCGTACTTCTGTTCCATGATTGATATAAGGTACACTAGAATCATATAAAGCATATCCAAGAGGATGTGGGGGTAGGGAGTAGAACATATATTGTCCCCCTTTATTTTAAAAAGTGAGGAGAAATTCCCTCTGTATCTTCCACCCCGGTTCCTTCTCCCCTAAAGCTGACAATTTTTAAATTAAGTATACATAAAAACATTCTTGTTTATATTTAAATGTAAATATTGTGTGCTAATTAATTACGTTAAATATACATGTAAGTGATAAAAAATCATATGTATTCTTTAACTTTCAATTATATTGCAACCTGAAGCGTATTTGGTACATTTGATTATTTTTAGATATTAAATGAATTTTTATATATGTTTATCAATGCTATTTTACCCTTCGTATTTTTTTTCTAGTGTTTGTAAATAAAGTCCATCCTCCTCTCCTTTTTTACCAACTCTGCTATGACTCTTTCATGGAAGTTTACCCCTTACTTCATTTTAAAAAGCAGACCCTATTCAATCGAAAGGAGTGCCAAACCAGAATGTGTATTTTGTCCCATAGTATTTCTGGAATATGTTTTTACTCTTTTTAAATGTTTAAAATGATCTCTCAACTGATGATGTTGCCTGGATCGTTGTCACAAGCTCACACAGTGTTTTAAACTCCTGTAAAAACACCTGCTGCAACAAACTCCACAAAAGATGTGTCCGGGGTCGATAATTTGTCCCTTTTTCCCCTTTCACACAAAACTCCCCTAATTCTATTTCCACCCCGTTGAATTTATACTTTTTACTTCTGTGTTTTGAATGAGGAAAAGTGAGATATGCGATGGTATCTTTCAGATTCTTCGGTTCTAGTCGTCAACCTTTGAGCATAGCTTCGGTTGTTGAAAAGTCGCAACTTTGCTGCTTGCATTCCTACCTGAGTCACAATGCTCTTCACCTTCTTCCCCTCCTAAATCTATGGCGTCACAAATACTAACTACACTAAGTAGAACTATGGGATGAAAGACGGAAAAATATAGACTTTCAACCACGATATAATGGAATAGTGCACATCTTGCATGCATGTTACGGTCCCTGGCATTCACGGGATTTTTTTTTTCAAACACAATGATGCTTGAAGACTATTTTTTAAACATAAAATAAAATAATTACTTACCTTCAAGCAAAGGCAATCAGTGCTTGCCTTGCTTGCCCTGACGCGACGCCACTGATATATATACATATATGAACACGAGACCAAGTGGATATATACTCACACGACGTTTACGTTGCAAGTTATATTTTAATATTCTTACAAATTGTTGCTGTATATATTGTATATTTGTAAAACTACCTATTTATATTATACTTGGTGACCAACTCGGCAAATAAAAGATGAGACATATAAGTACCTAGCTCAATGTGTGTTCAAATGTTAAATGTAAATATCTGTGTGTGCAGACATGTCCTACCATTGCTGGATGTGAATGTTATGTCTGATATTTTGTTCTATCTTGTTGTTAGAGTAGAATAGCTCAGCTAGTGTAAAACAACAAATAAACTAGTGAAACTATCTTTCAGTGTAAGGAGTTTTATTTACCTCTTTATTTAGGCGATAGAACAGGGAATTCAACGTTGGTACATTCACATTATGGGAGTAACTGATCTGTCACAAGCATCGGGAGGGACGCGCACAAAGGTGCCATCTAGTATAATCTTACAGTGACAAATAAGTCAGGGTTTGAATCCCGGATGGGTGTATTGAAAATGGTTTTACACTCTCCTTCCAAGAAAATGTGGGTACACTTCCTTAGAGATACCTCTCTCATCCTTACTTTCTTAGTGTAAATACGTGGCTAGCGTTGGAGAGTGAATAAGATGCAGGGCTGGCTGTGTATTTATTTTAATTTTCTGACAGGATTTGTATTTTACCGTCCTCTTATTCACATACAAAATATCGATGACAGCCAGCTAGGATACAAATTGTGACCAACCAGTGAGGCTAAATATATATATATATAATTTATTATTTTTGGGTCTGATATCCTGGCAACATTGATACTTCAATACTTCAATCCCTCTCTCCCCCCCGCTACTCGGGAATGGGAAAGTGTCAGTTGATCCCTTTTTGCTCCAATCCCCCGGCCTGGGTTAATGGAGCAGTATTAGCCGGTATGAAAGGTGCTAGTTTCACTGGTGGTTCCACGCAAGGCTTGTTAGTGACCTCTGACCTCAACACCTGTTGCTACCACACATCACACTCGTTGTATGAGCTGGTGGCAGGACTAACTATCTAACATTTGGATTAGTTAACCTAACCGCAGCGTGGTCAAAATCTCTCATGACTTACGGGCCAGTACACACATTGTAGCAGACATGGTGGCCCAACAGCAGAAAACTAAACATAATAATAAGTTACGCTTTTAATATTTTTTTAAAACTACTCAAATAATATGACTACCAATATAGTTAGGTGACTAAATAGGTTTTTCTCTCGCAAGATTTTCGATAGTGCAGATTGGGGCTAAGTATTTTTCTATTATTTATTTAAAAACCCGTTGAGATCTGTTATCCGTAAGAAAGCAGGTCGTGAGCCCTGGGCTGCTCCATCTTAGTAAAAATGAGGAGCAGTTAAAGGGGAGAGGGTTCCATAACTGGTTTTCAGAGAACTAAACTATTCAACCTAAATACTATTATAAGTAATCTTATTATTATGAGTGTTTGACGATGTCGCCATGCCAAGTGGGACTCATTCTGAGAATCAAATTAGAAGATTTAATCACCATGTTTACTATCCGTTACGTTAGTGAGGTTGGTGGGGATGTAGAAGGTAGAATCTTGTAGAATTGTAACAGAATTTGCGTTAATGAGGAGTAAGATACCGTTTATGAAAAATACCCCTCTGGTTCATCAAGCAGGGATTCCAACCCTCTGTCTCTGTCTGTCACTGGTAAATCAAACTAGGTGAACATTAAGCTCAGTCCGTGTGCTCACCGGTCCACAAACAACTACGTAATTATTTAATTTGTTTGTTCGATTCCCTCACTCACTTTATGTGTGTGGGGATCAAACAGTGTACATGGAAGTTCTGGGCTCAGTTCACGAGACGTACAATAATTTTTAAAACTGGTGAAATAAAGACTTGAAGAATTTCTTCTGATGATTTCCACTTCTCGTATAATTGGAGATGTTCTTAGAACCATGACTTACTCCCCTGGGGTCAATGCTCTTGACAGTGACATTTAACATTGTGTGTTCTAGTAGTCTAGGTCGTTAGCCTCACAATATATTGGATCAATAATTATGGGAAGGTCAAGGCTAGAATCTCACTGTAGTTTTTAAGAGGTAAAGGTGATTTTCCCGCATTTGGTGATTCACTTTGGTCTACCCATTCTCTATCCACGTTCTCCATCCACACACAGTTGAATTTTCATGGGACGAACTTTATCTGACAGCCAGAATAGCTAATGTATCTAACTACACGTATTCATACGTCAAATCATGTGATTTGAAGCTGATACTTTTAATACTTATTAAAAATTCATATAAAATAAATATAATAAGAGAGTAAAATATTTTCAATTCTGACCGTAAAAAATGTAATTGTATATTTTAAGTTTCATCACGCCAAATTCTTACGTCTCTCTCCTACCTCGGCTATAAATTCAGCCGCTAATGAGGTTGGTGCTAAACTGTAGCAGTAAAATAAAGCTTTATGTTGTTACGTAAGCTATTCTTCAAATTCGTTCTCACGATCTGGCACCAGAAAATATTTCCACTGGTATTATATAAATTGCATCCAATGAACAATGAGACCACAGCTATTGTTAGCATTTGGGTGGAGGTTAAAAAAAAGCCTTCCATGTCATCGTGAAAGTTGGCTACACCGACCAATCAGCCACCGTATGTTGAGATAGTAAAGAGATTAACTGTATTGTTCCATCAAACTTAGATGAATACAATGACCAAAGGATGCCGCCCTGGAGCGTAGGTCCTCAACCCCTTAGAATATCATCCTTTGTTATCTTCGGAGAGGATTTTATTGCCGACCTCTCGTAGGAGGGTCACCGTGTCAAATCATTCTGGGAGTGGTCCCCCTCACCACCCCATTCCTCCTTTCTATCGGCTCGTAAAGGCCGCTGTCCACTCCAAACCCAACGTTATCAATCGTCATAGACATATCAACTTCGAAGACCTTTCTTAAATCCTTGGTGTAGTTATAACCCTAATAGGGGTCTTCATAAATAGTTTTAGCCACGATGTCTACTGCTCAAAACCAAAACATTACAAAAGGCCTGAACATGTCAGCTTTTAAGGCCATTATTCAACCCCCAGTGATGTTATAAACCTAAGAGGGTAATCACAAAGTGTTTTAGCCATGTTTACAACACCTCAAGTCAAAAAACTTAGTGTTCTCACTATATTTGAAGGACTTGTCAGGTCTTACTTGCCAAACTTCGACCCACTATCGATAAAATACTATACACTTTAAGAACATGCTAATGCATCCATCTTATCTTTCTCATGCGCACTTTCTAAACCTATATAACTTAGTGGAAGAATTGACTAAGATCAATTAGTATACACATTTTAAATGATGCAACAGCCAGTTTGCCTGCGTTCAACCATTTATAAATAAATTCTCACTCATTAACAGGCCAACATAGTACTCGAAAGACTTACCAAAACATGTGCGTCTCATTGAACTAATTCATCAGCAATTAATAGGTGTACGTTGAAGGAAAAAAGATCCAACAGAATTAAGAGTGTCTCTTGGATTTTATGGTTTTATTTTTTTGTTTCAGCAATGAGAAAAAAATAGTCAATTGTCAAAAAAAATCTTCATTTTACCAGATAAATACGGAGAACTATACTAAATCAAAACAATAGGGTCTTAGCTATGAGCTGTGAGATAAAAATTTCGTGATAAAATCTTGTTGTCACAACACAACAACTTAAGATATTAGTTTAGTTAAGATCTATATCTGGGTCCAGCTAGTGCCGCTGCCTTGTGTGGCTGACCGAGCACACGGCCATCATGGATAACGATGAAAGGTGGAGGGGGAGGGAGAGTGTCGAAAAGAAGAAAAACAACTTGCGGGGCTTAAGTACACTGAGGGGGGG
>CABFWB010001045.1:163655-177591 GCA_902151455.1 Timema bartmani | reverse complement strand
GTGAAAAGGGGGCGGCTATAATAAAACCCCGGGGGAAAAAGAAGCCCCCCCCCCCCAGTGCCCACATCTTTGAAAGGAGCATTTGGGCATTCACTTTTATTTTTATTTTCTCGTCAGCCAACAAAAAGAACTGAAACATTTAATGCCTTTTCCAACAACTTAATGTACGAGCGAGCCTTTTCTGTTCTTTGTGGTATAAAAAATTTTAGACGAACTCGTCTCAGTGTTGAATCAGACAAAAGATAGCCAGTAAAATATTTTTAAATCATACAAGCAGTTATATTTTTCAAATAAATTATCAGTGATTATAAATGAACAATATACCTATATTTATTTTATTTTAATTTATATTATAGTTATTTTTACATTAAAAAAAATTATGACTAAAAAGAAATCACGACTAATTTATCCCTGTAATAAATATACTATAAATTTATTATAATTTTTTTTAACATTTATCCTATATCAAGGGGTCCGTGAATCAGCTGTTCCCTGGTTAGAGGGTCCACGTGACTAAGAAGTTTGAGAACCAGTGCCTTAGACCATTCAGCCATTGAAGCAGATACCACTAAGATAAAAGTTACCGATAGGCCTATATAGTCGAGGCCTACTGGTAAATGAGCCTGCGACTGATTTAGAGGTGTTTACTATTTAGGTGGCCTCTGACTAGCCTGTGTGCAAAGGTGCTTAGCACCGACCGACCTTGGCTTCGACAAACAAACCGTCAATATGAAAACCACAAAGGGGTATCTGGTTCTACTTTCAGAAAAGTATAATATCACCGCGAGTTTGTTAAACCGAAATTGGTTCATTAGAAGAGCAGTGGCACTGCCAGTCACCGTGGGAAGTTTCTAGTTGTCAACAAGGTCGGGGTGTTACGTGATATCATCCTCAAGAGGTGATATGATGCAAGGACAAGTCACGTGACACAACACTCAACGGCAAACAGGTCTTATAGATTCAATTGCAACATTATTATTCAGTCCATTTTAGGATATAATTATGTACAATACGTTTATCCTTATAAATAATAACTAATGATTACGGGTGTGCAAACCTTTTCCATGAGCTATGTTGGGTATTTAGATCACCTTTGTTGTACTAGGTTAGGCCAATTTGAGTCGTGCAAAGAGATATAACCTTGTAATAAGCCAAGTTTTGCTCACGAGTATACTAAGTACATTAGAACGGCTGATAACGACAATTTATCCAGTATTTCATCTTTAAGAACGTCATGATAACAATGGCACACTTTCATTATTATCAGTTAAATATGGAAAAGGTGTCCAACAAACACCGTTGTTAGCAGCTGTACATTAAAACCAAGTTTTCACGAATATTTTTTTTTCCCCGTTGAGATTAGCACTAATTAACACAACATAATCTATGGATAAAAAAAATGTGTTTTCAAATTCCAGGTTAGCTAGAGCCTCTATGATGTTTTTAAAACCAAAACGCATGAATCAAGTTTGTTAGTTCGGATGTAGATTTATATTTTTTTTAAACGTCAAACAAAATAGCGTTGGAGAGGTTTTTTTTTAAACACTTCTGAGAGCATAATAAACCATTTTGGCGATGCCTAATGTATAAGCTTTCCTTGAAAATAATCGAGCATCCAATTATCAACTGTATTAATCATAGCAATTAAACAGATATGTCCATTAGAAAGTAGGCTATCGTATTTATGATCATTTTAGGAATAGATCGAGGAAGACCCTGGCCCTAAAATTTACAGCTGAGAGCCAGGAAGAGTTGAAAAATTAGGCCTACGTGCTTATATTACAGCGTAAGAAACGTAGAGAACTATTTTAATGAATAGGACCCGCAAAGTGGAACAAAGAAATGCAACTCACACTCGGTAAGCATTGATGGTCTTGGACATGTTGCTTCAGCCCTGTCGAGTCATAGGCTGATGATGTGTATCACTGGCCTGGACGTGGATCCCTCTTCCGGCGCCCACAATGACGTCATGCATCGCATGGAACCCGCGACCCTTCCCAACCTTACACCGGGGGACAGTTCTTATGTTTAGCGAGAACGGAAGCCAAACGTCCGTTCCAAGGTCATATATCTCTCACAGTCACCACGGGAACGGTAACTACCCTTGGAAATTATATCGAAACGGTACTCTTGAAAATCAATTCCACCCTCAGATAGTACAAACAATCCAAACAAACTAGAATAAATAGGCACTCGATGAAAAGAACAAGCCAAGCAAGCTAGAATAAATTGGTACTCGATTAAAACAATCCGAAAAATTTTACATTTATCACAGATTAGAGTAATATTATTTAATAATTAAAAACAAAAGTGTTGAGCCTTATGATTGTTAAAAATAGATTTTTAAAGATAGCAAGCAATAGGGAAGAAAGTTATGAACGAAGCGCTGCCAAACGGCTACTAACACACTACGAGAAGTTCCCGACAGATCGCGCTGACAGGTAGGCTGAGACGCACTGCGTCTGCGCCAATCTGCGTCGACTACTGAGGGAGTCAAAACAAACTCTATTATTGATATATCAATTTTGTTAGTCGATTTTGAGCGTGGTTCACTTCAATGTTTCGTTTCTGAATAAGATTTGATTGAGCCCTGAACCGCATCTTTAGTGAAATCCGAATCATGCAAAGTGAAGGTTAGATTTAACTTACATCCCATTGAGAATAGAACAAAAGTATTTCAGAGCTGGTTGTGCCTCGTTTAAGGTCCAACGTTCCAACGATTATGAGCACCACCGAGGTTTATGCTGGGAATAAAAATGTTTGCACAGAAACTTAAAGTAATACCTAAAATGAATATAAAAAGTCCTGTGAACTAAATCCCTAGAAGCGTTTCCAAACCCAACTACCAAAATTTGGAACCTACAATATAACTGATACACTTATGCTGGGTCTGTTCACGATAACTGCCCTTTACTAGGTTGAAACTGTACTAAAAGGAGCTCAATATTCATCTGCATAGCAAATATGTTATCGTAGGACGTAAAGAAAAGCCACACAACTCAAAAATGGGCGATTATGAGCTAAGGCCACAGAGAGACTAAACAAGTTGACCTCCACTTACAAGAAAAACCAAACACATGTAATTCCAAATCTGACAGCAAGAAGCCAGTGTTGCCAACTTTCTCTTGAGTCGAATTTTCACTCAATTCACTTATGTTCGTTGGAAAATAATAATTGCACATTTTGATTTGTAACGGTGTTCGTAAAAAAAAAGGGCTAGTGCGTGGGTAAGGTGATACAATTTCACCTTTTTCTTGTTTTTTCCTTGTCCTTAACAATCAAACATTTTGTTTTTTGAGTTGTGTCACCTTTCTCGCCGGGGTGAGATACGTCAATTTGGAATGTGACGTAAATCGAATTTACTTGTCAAAGTCATAGCACACATTTGTGAAGATGGATAAATACTCAACTTTTTTTAGTAACTTTTCAACTTCCAGAAAAGGCCACTAAATATAAAATATATTATCATATTTTGGAAGTTCCTGCATCGATCAACGCCAAATCAAGAATTGCTATACCACAATATTCTGAAAAACTTAAAAAGTTATTAGCCTTATTGGTTTGCTCCGCAACTCACTTCCCGTCCTAGTTAAACGCATTTAATTACACTAAATGAGCAGAGATGAGGAATTTAAATCAATTTAAATTAGTTGAAAAATGACACCTGGACAAGAGAATCGAACCCGGGACCTTTGGATTTGCGCATCACAAGTTACCTGGGATTCGTCACATGCTCAGGGTCATTCTTAACTCCTAGTTTAAGGCGACCTGCAACTGCCGCCTGTGTGTTGATATTCATTCAGATATGAGGAAAGTAAAATTTAGATGAAATGTATATATGCACTTACGTGGAGGGAAAGTGCAAGACCAATTGAGAGAGAAAAAAAAACAGCCGGGATTCGATCCCTGACCTTGCCATCATAGCCAAACCTACTAGACACAGGACATTTTGTAAGCAAACCTTATTATTAAGTTGCAGAGGTGAACAACATCTGCGTTAGTTTTAGTCGGGATAGCATGGGCGTATGGAGGCGGGGTGGTTTATGGGGTTCAAACTCCCCTTTCCCTCAAAATTGACCAAAGTTTGTAGTATTAAACTTAAGGATGGCTTTGTACCAAACTTGAAATAACTTATGGAGGCATTCACTTTTCACAAATTTGCCAGGAGAGGACAACTCCAAATGGGAATTTATTTATTTTTAAAAAAATCTTGTGAGCACTTCTTAAAATAGCTTTTAGAAGTATCAAAGGCCTACATATATCCTTTAAGAGTATCCAAACTTTTAAAAAATTCGGGGGAAGTAATACTTTTAATAGCTGTTAGAAGAGTATCATTTTCAAAAACTCCCCAAATGACTTCTAGGAGCATCCAATTTTCTAACATTAACTGGGAGACAGGAGGGTAGAAAGTATCTAAGCAACTTCTTGTTACTTGCACCCCACTACCTTGTTACATTAATAAAGTTCCACAAATAATGTATAAAATAATGTTCTTATTTCTTAGAATTTAGTAGTAGTCTTAACATCATGTCATAATCTTAAGATTTTGAGGACCCCCACCCTCCCCCCTATCTCCAAAATAAATTAAAATCTTCCTTCGCCCATGTGGAACTTGACGGCAGATTATTTTTAGCTATATATTACTCAACCTGCGTTGAATTAGCATTTAATAGAATAACACATATTTGTCGAGACGTATATTTCGAATGAATTACGAACTTTGAGTGCAAATGGAGCATCATTCTTCTTTATCAATGTTGTTGTTACATAAGATACATGTTACAAAATAAACTGTAATCATTATCAGCCAATATAATTTGGAAGCTACTATCAAATGTAATAATAATAATAGACATAATAATAATACTTAGCACCGCATCTTATTACCCGTTCGGGTTATACGCTTAAGTACTGATTAAGCTAATGGGTTAGGAATTGGGAAGGTTAAATATAGAAGTGAACCCGCATTTGCGTGGAGGAAGAGTGGAAAACTATTTAGGAAAATCCACCGCAAATTCACCAGAGCGAGAATCGAACCTCGATCTCCCCGTCCTCAGCAGCCTAGCCCAACAATAAACCAGCGCTTAAGCNCCACCGCAAATTCACCAGAGCGAGAATCGAACCTCGATCTCCCCGTCCTCAGCAGCCTAGCTCAACAATAAACCAGCGCTTAAGCTAACTACGCCACTGAGGCGGGTTATATAAAATGTAAATAATGACTAGGGCAATGTATTTAAGTCCAAAATTTGTTTTTTTACAACCAATAATATCTGGTTTTGCGAATCAGATCTCTGGCGAGTTAATTCAAGTTAGTGTCTAGTAAAGTGAAGGTTTTTTCCCATGTTTCACGTAATGCTACCCACCCGGGCTATCTGGTAATTTACAATCTAATAGGGAGGTGCAAGAAAGGTAGAGTTTAGAAAATGTGCCCGCATTTGTGTAAAGCGAGAGAACGAAACCATTTGGGTAAAAAACACTTCAATAGACACGATCAGGATTTTAGCCTGGACCTCTCAGTCTCCGGCAAACAACCGCCAGCATTTGCACTTTAAAAATACACGACGTTTTGATAAAACTAAACATTTCACTCGAAAAAAAAAAAGCCAGGAGGTTAAATGTTGTGCCAACTTTTTCATTATTATACCAAAGCCGTAAAAGTGTTCACAAAACTTTCAAATTAAACAACAGAAATTTTCTTTAGAATAACTTCTCACTCTGCGTAATTAAAAAGTTGGACATTTGTTTAACTCTCTGAAAATGAAATACGTCACATGTTGATTAAAGTTTCTAGCCTCCCAACAAGTAAGTAGTGTCTCACCAAGATGAGCAGCATGTAGCCTCAAGCTCGTGTAGTACCCCACCAAGATAAGCACCAGGTAGCCTCAATCTCGTGTAGTGTTCCACCAAGATAAGCAGCAGGTAGCCTCAAGCTCGTGTAGTGTTCCACCAAGATAAGCAGCAGGTAGCCTCAAGCTCGTGTAGTACCCCACCAAGATAAGCAGGTAGCCTCAAGCTCGTGTAGTGTTCCACTAAGATAAGCAGGTAGCCTCAAGCTCATGTAGTGTCCCACCAAGATAAGCAGGTAGCCTCAAGCTCGTGTAGTGTCCCACCAGGATAAGCAGGTAGCCTCAAGCTCATGTAGTGTCCCACCAGGATAAGCAGGTAGCCTCAAGCTCATGTAGTGTCCCACCAGGATAAGCAGGTAGCCTCAAGCTCGTGTAGTGTCCCACCAAGATAAGAGCAGGTAGCCTAAAGCTCGTGAAGTATCCCACCAAGATAAGCAGCAGGTAGCCTCAAGCTCGTGTAGTGTCCCACCAAGATAAGCACCAGGTAGCCTCAAGCTCATGTAGTGTCCCACCAGGATAAGCAGGTAGCCTCAAGCTCGTTTAGTGTTCCACCAAGATAAGCAGGTAGCCTCAAGCTCGTGTAGTGTCCCACCAAGATAAGCACCAGGTAGCCTCAAGCTCGTGTAGTGTCCCACCAGGATAAGCAGGTAGCCTCAAGCTCGTTTAGTGTTCCACCAAGATAAGCAGGTAGCCTCAAGCTCGTGTAGTGTCCCACCAAGATAAGCACCAGGTAGCCTCAAGCTCGTGTAGTGTCCCACCAGGATAAGCAGGTAGCCTCAAGCTCGTGTAGTGTTCCACCAAGATAAGCAGGTAGCCTCAAGCTCGTGTAGTGTCCCACCAGGATAAGCAGGTAGCCTCAAGCTCGTGTAGTGTCCCACCAGGATAAGCAGGTAGCCTCAAGCTCATGTAGTGTCCCACCAGGATAAGCAGGTAGCCTCTAGCTCGTGTAGTGTCCCACCAGGATAAGCAGGTAGCCTCAAGCTCATGTAGTGTCCCACCAGGATAAGCAGGTAGCCTCAAGCTCGTGTAGTGTCCCACCAGGATAAGCAGGTAGCCTCAAGCTCGTGTAGTGTTCCACCAAGATAAACAGCAGGTAGCCTCAAGCTCGTGTAGTGTTCCACCAAGATAAACAGCAGGTAGCCTCAAGCTCGTGTAGTACCCCACCAAGATAAGCACCAGGTAGCCTCAAGCTCGTGTCGGGGGGGGGCGCAGGGGGGGAATAAAGCGAGCTTTCACACGAAACAAAATGGACCCTGAATACCGTTAACAATGCTATTATTATTCGCTTGGGTGGTCGCATGGTCTCACAATAGATGGACTGCCTATGATGGGGGTATTGGGGTTTGAAGCCCAGTCGGGTGTATTGAGGATGGTTTTTCCCTCTATCTCAACGCAAATGCGAGTACACTTCCTCAAATGCAACCTCCCTCACCCTAAATACATTAACCAAAAAAAAAAGGGGGCGCAACAAGAATGGGTAATATGACGGTGACAAAAAAAATATATTTTGATTTGCAGTGCATCAATATAATGTTAAAGTCATAACTGCTAACGGTGGACTGAGATATTACGCAGTATTATAGTTATAGGCAATTTATGAAATATTAACTTTATCTGAGAGCTATAAACATTACTAAATCTTCACTTGGTATTCAGGCCAAGCGGCGCCTTACGATTTTTTAACAATGGTCTTTCCTTCATCAGGAAAATACTATCTATACCTCATCTAGACATTTTGTTTCACTATATTTGAACAATGCTGTAAGATCGTATTTAGATTTGTTCTTGTTTCGCACCCAAGCAGCACTATAGTTCAAAATTTTAAGAAATTTAAGTGTAAATAAATAAATTAATATAACACTTTTAAAATACTCGATAAAAATACCACTCAACCAACAAACTTTTTTAACGGCCTTAAATGCTAAGATTTTGAGTTTATTCACAGGGTACCTAGCAAAAATATTGTTATTTAGTATATTAAGAGGAGTTCATGAACAATTCTTTTATTATGTGTATCAAAATAATTACAGGTTAAATCCATATATCATACAATGTAAAAATACTTTGGTTTGAGTTATATTTATTTATCTTTATCAGTACTCACTATTTGTGTATTTATCCACATCATATATATTAACAAACCAAATAGTTTGGATGCTTTATGATGAATTATCTAAAATAATCATTCTCAAGTTATTACTTTATAGCTTTCCACAGTTTCTACCCTTTAATGGTTGGTACTAAAATAAAACATACTTGAAAGAGTGTGTTTGGGTGACTATATAATATTTAGCTAG
The DNA here is from genome assembly GCA_902151455.1 of Timema bartmani. Taxonomy (NCBI): domain Eukaryota; kingdom Metazoa; phylum Arthropoda; class Insecta; order Phasmatodea; family Timematidae; genus Timema; species Timema bartmani. The sequence continues at coordinate 169,448 of CABFWB010001045.1, read as the reverse complement.
GGTAGAATACAAGAAATATATGAGTTGTTAGTAAGATAATTGATCTACTCTAGAATAAAATATACTGTTGATGAACACTATTTACAGTGTAGATTTAGGTCAACCTATTTTGTTTCATATGTGGTGACTGTCAGAAGAAGAGAAGATGTATTTAGAAATTCATGTGCAATGCTACAGCTCACAACCCTTGTTAAAATAATAAAAATATAATTTAAATAGCACCTAACAAATTTTATAATTATAAATCAAGGTAACAGTTGTGATTGAGGTCGTTTGAAAATTGAATTTGGTTGGTTTTAAAATTCCAGTGAACTTTGTGGAATTCCCTAACTTTTCCCAGTTTCCAAGTCTGAGCTCGTATCCTCCTCATTAACTCTTAGGATTAAGCGCCTCTATTACCCTTGCGTTAAAAACGTTACAATTAAAAATAAGTAGAATGCACACATTTAAGTTGTATTTTTTTTTACTCTCAGATAATTTTTCTACTCAATGAAACACGTTTTCCTGATTCAAATATTTATTTTCACTATTATATAACACTAGCAGAAGTACCTGGCCAACTATGTTCTTTACTTCAAACAGACATAAAAATTATCTTCATTTGACTTAACTAAAATATGATGTAAACCCTTACAAATGGCCCAAAGCGAGAAGCGGCCGAAAACCAAATAAAGCCGGCCAAAGCTTGGACACGACCCGAACAAAGTGGACATTCCTAAGTGAGGATGTGACTAGGTGCAGGCGGCAAGGTTCGAACAAGAGACCGACCGCCGCCAACTTGACTCGCGCAGTTGGATCGATGGAGCGACGCGACGCCCCTCTCCCCTCAATAATAACCGACAGGCGAAGAGGGTAACAACACAGGTCTGAACGAACATTACATCTCCCGCCCTCTCTACTCTTCAGAACAAAATAACCCAAAAGAAAACTTCCACCAAGCACCAGATGTCTATGATTAATAGTTCACAACATCGTACTTTAGAAAGGAGGGATCTTATTCTTCTATTTGCCTTCACGTCTACCAGCCAGAACCCTAAAAGTAACAATGAAAACATGTTTAAGAGTCGGTCTCACCCCACAGATAACACTAACTAGGTGGGTAATACAGCTCAAACCAAATATGGCATCGTGCTGAGGTAACCGTCTTCATTTGAAAACTGTGTAATTGAAAATGGTAAAATTATTTTAAAACATTTAAAAATATATTTAAAAAAATTAAAACTATATTTAAAAAAATTAAAACTATATTTTAAAAAATTAAAAATAATAATTTTTAAAGTAAAAAAAAAAAAAATTCACATTTTCGAATTCCGCTTTATTCAAATAAAGAATATAGAAAACCACACCGTGATGCTATTTCTTGTTCGAGCGTAATTGTGTGCCTCGGCTCTTAAGAGGACGTGTGTTATTGGCTATATATGTTGTTTTGTTTTAGCACCACGTCTTATTACCCGTCCGTGTTAAACGCACATGTACTAATTACACTAATATGTTAGGGATGAGTAAGGTTGAATTTAGATAAAGTATATCCACATTTACGTGGAGTGAATGAACAGCCATTTGGAGAAAAAAAAACACCCTCAGAACACACAAATGAGATTCGAGCTCCAATTTCTCCGCCATGAGCAGTCTAGTCTAATGAAAAAGTAACGCCTAATACCAGCGGTTCTCAAACCTTTTAGACCTGAGGGGACCTGTCACAAGAAAAAATACACGCCGGAACTTTCCTAGCATTTTTACACTATCATTATAAACATTCAATGACGACAGATAAATTTTACAAGTACAAAAAAAACAGAAAGCACCACATGTTCTGGCTACGTCTTTGGCAAATGTTCTTTATTCAGATTTGAAAAAAATAGGCAATTTTAATTACTCATGCTATTTTATAGTGGGGGGGAAACCAATAAAAATATTATAAAATTGCCTCACGGAGATTTCGATTACTGACGTAGCCCAGGGCTCCGCACAGTACAGTTTTAAAAACATTGCCTTAGACCATGCGTCCACCGAAGCAGGTGTTAACACGACAAATACATTATATATATATGTCAAAAATTAAACAATCGTACAAAAATAACAGCGTATAGCTAAATAAAAGTATGTAATCATCTTAACTTTCAAAACATTTGGATGAGTGTAAATAAAAAACAACTCAATTTTGAAATATCATAAGCTAAAGAGAAAAAAAATCCAACATTGGCAAAAGACAATTCCCCCAATTTCGAACTATCATAAACTAGAGAGAGAAAAAAAGATAATATTGGCACAAGCCAACTAATAAAATGAATAACTCTAAAACGTGACAGAACACATGGTCTAGCACCGTGTGTTCCAATTGGTGGACCGCGGGCCAAACGCAGCCCGCGCTCACTGAAAATGTGAGCCTCACAGAATCCTGGAGGAAAATTAAAGATAAACCCTCGATGGGAGATGTGAAATAGATAATGATTCAAATAAATATGTTTATTTACAAAAGTCATTATTTCATTTTATTAGACGTGTATTTGATTAATATAAACATACATGCATAATGCTAAGTTGTTTTGAGGAAGTGTGTTCGTACATATTTAATAACACATTTAAGGGCGATTGATGAACTTTTTTTGCAGTAAAATTTGAAACTAAAAATACAATTTATATAAGTATCGAAAATAATTTTATTAAATGTTTGTAAGCCTATATTAAGTTTATGGGATCAACAAATATATCTTCGGCCCACGGTGCAAGCTAATAATCAGATTTGGCCCTCGGGATGAAAAACGTTGAACCACCCTGGTCTAGCGTATGAATACACCTAAAGTGTTAATACTGATGGTTTTAATATTAGTGTTCGCCCTTTTTATCTTAATCATTTATGAGAGAGAAATTACGTCACCAAGAGCCAGTACTGTCAACAGTAAAACAAAAAAACACCTTTTCAATTTTTGTCTCAAGTTTATAAAAAAATATTCTCACAGAAACATTTTGAAAATTTGCCACCAAAATTAGGGATGTTAAACCAAGCAATAAGCTAAATTGGAAAGGAAGTTGGTTAAAATAGTTTAATGTTTATTGGAGTCCAACAGGGAAAACTCTTTTAAAACGCAATGATAAACATTTTTAAAAAAATCGTAAAACAACGATCGAGGCAACAGGCAGCGCAGTAAATGTAAACAACCTTTGGATACATTATTGGAGCATAAAGACGACGCCAACATGGACCTGTGAATAAAGGTCGGGGTTCGAGCTCATTAATCATCGCATTGCCACACACACTATAGTTTTTACACAAAAAATGAGGTATCTACATTTGGAGTGTATTTCCAAAAGAGCAATGCAATCATCGCAACTGTTGGTGGGTGCTGATCTTAGATAAAAGCACTTTTATGTAGAATTAAATAGCCAAAGCTATTATTTATGCTTTTAGTGGGAATTACTCCATCTAGTTGTCATAATCTGAAAATTGAAAAATGACACCTGGACAGGGGAATCGAACCCGGGACATTTGGCTCAGTACGCCAATGCTCTAACCACTGAGCTATCCAGGATTCGTCCCGTTCCCAGGGTCATTCTTCACTCATATTTTAAGGCAGAGTCTATGATGGACTTAGCGGAAATCGTCAGCTACAAATATGTGATTATATTAATATCACGAGCTATCAGATAACGCAGCCATCTGCGACTCGGTAGTTGGCATATTGCTGCCATTTGCACAATTATTAAATTGTACGGAATTGCATATTAAGAATTAAATAGCCAAAGCTATAATAGCTCGTGATATTAATATAATCACATATTTGTAGCAGACGATTTCCGCTAAGTCCATCATAGACTCTGCCTTAAAATATGAGTGAAGAATGACCCAGGGCACGGGACGACTCTTGGATAGCTCAGTGTTTAGAACATTGACGTACTAAGCCAAAGGTCCCGGGTTCGATTTCCGTATCCAGGTGTCATATTTCAATTTTCAGAATATGACTTTTATGTAGGTTGATATTAATTATTATGTAGATGTTAGAAACTTTTGAATACTTTTAAAATCCTGTGCGCCGAGGTCTGCATCTTCCTCCCAGGCCGGGCTGTCCAAATATCTACAGCTATGCGGTAAGGATGAGGAAGGTAGAGTTTAGAAGTGTAACCGTATTTACGTGGATGGAGAGAAAGGCCGACCAGACGGTTAGACGAATATACTCTTTAACTAACTAACTAATTTACAACGGGATTTGGCCTTATGGAATAATTTTACCTTTATCGCTTACTAGGTAATTTTAAATTGCCTTTTTTTTTTAGCTCATCAGGTAAATTTTCTTCTGAAACCTCGGGGTAATTTATCTTCTCAAATCTCGGGGTAATTTTCCTTCTCAAGCTAATGCGCTATGTAGTAGAACACTACACAGAGTCCGGAAGTTTGGCTTCACCCCTACCGTCTCACTTGCCGTCACGGCTATACGCAATTTAATAACTACTTTTATAATAGGACAAGGATGAGAAGGTATCATTTAAGAGGAAATATACCCGCACTTGTGTGGGGGAAGTGTATGAAACTTATTTTTAACTACAGCACGCTCTACCAGGATTCGAACACAAACTTTCCCGTCATTAGTAAACCAGACTAGACCGCATGCCCAGTGATGTGGGTGGGAACCGGAAACTGAACTGGCGGTCGGCATGCTCGACTTACTCGAGAGACGACAGGGTTTAAGATTGACAGTCTCTAATTATTAATTTATAACAATATGAAGTGTATAACCTGAACAGGAGAATAATTCGTGACTGAAATCTTTAAAAGGAAAGTTCTGTGGAAAATCTTCGGATCCGTTCAAGACAAGGTTAGTGGGTAAAATCCGATACAACGGGAAAATGGAAAACTTATATAGGGAACCGAACATAGTGTCAGTCATGTAACTCCGTAGACTACAATGTGCTAATGACGTCACGCGGATGGACGACATCCGATGGCCGGAAACCACAATGAACACCATACCGGTAGGCAAAAGACCCATAGGTAGATTTAAGATGGATAAATTCCTTCAATTGTATCCGTAAAATTTTCAATTATTTNAAAAAAAACCCCCGCTATTAAAATGGAACGAGTGCAATCGATATATTATCTGTTTTAACGTTTAAATTTGGGTTTTTGATTTTTTTATACGGACGTTAACCTCAGAAACGCAAACATACAAGTTACAACAAAACCATACATCAACAGAGATTCACAAGTTCTCTTCTCACACGTACCTTTCGACTACAGCGCTTGGTGGTTGAATCAATCACTAACGTAGGGTCTTCTGTATACCAGATATGTTGATATTTTTATACTATAGTCAAATCCTTGACGAATACAACCTCCTCTCCTAAGATTCAGTGATGTGAAAACTCAACAGGAAAATTGCCATTTGCCAATATTTGTTTGGATTTTAATTTCAGTATAACATCAATAAGATAATTAAATTTGTAAATTTGAAAAATGACATCTGAACACGGGAATCTAACCCGGGATATTTGGCTTATCACCCCATTCCTCTACCACTCAGCTAACCAGGAAGCGCCCTGTGCTATGGTCCACTTCGGGATATTTGGCTTATCACCCCATTCCTCTACCACTCAGCTAACCAGGAAGCGCCCTGTGCTATGGTCCACTCCGGGATATTTGGCTTATCACCCCATTCCTCTACCACTCAGCTAACCAGGAAGCGCCCTGTGCTATGGTCCACTCCGGGATATTTGGCTTATCACCCCATTCCTCTACCACTCAGCTAACCAGGAAGCGCCCTGTGCTATGGTCCACTCCGGGATATTTGGCTTATCACC
>CABFWB010001045.1:143283-153350 GCA_902151455.1 Timema bartmani | reverse complement strand
TCTTAGGTGGACAAAGATGCGCCTCTTTTCTCATTGATTCTATATCATTGTATATTATTTTATGCGTGTTCTTATGTGGAGTGGTGATGATACAATGTACATTATTCCGTTCAGAAATCTTACGAGTTTATAGAAAGAGAGAGAAAGTCTGTGCGGTGCGCCGTACCATTTATTTAGTTAAATTATTGACAGGACAGTTATTAAAAGACAAATTTGTCTGTGTTCTTCACAAGATCGCATGGATTGGAAATAAAAGTTCATAGTTAACACTGAGGTTTGTGAACTTCTATTTTGTGTTTTGAAAATAGAGCAAAGAAATGTAAAGATTCTTGTAACTTTTAAAATGTTAGAATACTAGTCGGGTGTGATGAGGGTGTTTTTCCCCAAGAAATTGTTGCTCCCCCAAGCAAATGTAGGTACACTTCCTCTAAATTAAAACTTCCTCGCCCTTAACACACTAGCGTAATTAGTATATATGCATACAACCCGAAAAGGAGCAAGACACAGTGCTTAAAAAATGATAAAGGAGTAAAACACCCGATGACAGCCACAAGAACATTTCACGCCCACAATGGGGAACAAACAACCCTTCTCGTGTGATTTATCAATGTGAATTTCCCCTCCTCTTTCCAGGCTAATGGGGGTGCCCCTCATCTATAATCACCATCATCATACCTATACCTTAGATTGAGCTAGTATAGTAACAAATTTGATACAGTAAACGAAGTATTAAAAATGTATACAAACTGTTTCCAACCATTGTTAGTACAGTCCAAATCTACCAGAGAGGACCTTTTAGAAAGTACAAACATATTTTTTTGTGGCCAATATACGTACAATATGCCTTATATGTACTAATCACACAAATGTGTTGGAATCAGGAAGGTTAAATTTAGAGGAAGTGCACCCGCATTTGCGTGAAGAGAGTGGAAAGCCCGTTAGGCAAATCCACTCTTTGTACACCCGATCGGGATTAGAAACCTGAGCTTTCCGTCATTGCCAGTCTAGCCTATTGAGAGAGTGACGCCTTAAAACCGGGGTGAGTAACCCTGTCACCAATCGCCACAAGTGGCGGATTGGCCATAAAAGTGTGGCAAATTCAAGTTTTCCAGCTCTCACAGTAAAATAAACTTTTTCCTTACGGCGTGGGCTAATCGTAACTTGACATTTCCTGCAAATTATTATAAGCATTCCGCATCTGCATTGAGTTTAGCTATTCAGCCGATGTTTCTACAACTTTTCATACAAAATGATTGTCAAATTTTGCATTAAATTGTCTTACATTTTCAATCTGAACAGTTTCCATAATTTCCATCTGAGGTAGTTGTAAATAGGTAGACAAAGTGTAGGCCCCTACATGTTTCGAATAAACTTGTTCAAACAGTGTGTGTTGTTTTAAGGTTCGACTGAGCCACCTATTTCTTAATGTTTAAAGAATGTGGCGAATTTCACTTCTCATTTGCCACACCTGTGGCCACATTGAAACACATGTTTCCCACCACTGCCTTAGACCATGCGACCACCGAAGCGGGTTTTTAATATGTTAGTATCTATTAAAAAAAACTGACAGCTCAATGACTTGAAGTATGAATCCGTGAAAGTAGAGCTAGAAACTTTTCTAGCTGTTAGATGACACTCTGACTGTAAAGCCTTTCGCCAACGGAGCTACTCAACTGTTTTGGACTGACTAGTCAGTAATTTATGTTTTGTACACGGTGCTACGCGAAAGTAGAGGAATTTCCATCATTCTCGTACTATATACAGTAGCCCCATGGCTTCTTTGGTGCTGACTGACAGCTCACAGCTCACAGCTGACGGCTTTGAAAAGTTACCAGACCAAACTATGTATCCCTACGCCGAACCATATGATCTGCAAAAAACATGTGTTTAGTAGCTGTCACTTCTGACAGTCAAAATTTAGGTATATACCTAAATGTTGACTGTCAGAAGTCAGCTGTGAGCTGTCAGTCAGCACCAAAGAAGCCATGGGGCTACTGTAGCTGCAAGCACCTTCTTAGGGATTCCAGAATATTTAATATATATTAATATAGTGTCTAGTGACTCAAGTGCCGGGAGGATTTGGTTCTATATTATTATTATACGGATATAAGAGATGTAACCAAAGAAAAAAATGTATTCATCCATACAATGAAAGAATATAAATTGCAGACTATTAATAAGAAGAAGAAGAAGAAGAATACACTATTAATTGCGGCAAAGGGACTGCAACAAAGTGATTTAACATTTATAGCGTTGCACAGAATGTCGAAAGAAAGCTACTGTACCTTGAATAGTACATTAAATGTTCTATAATAATTGTTTATTGATGATGATTGGTTTGTAAATGAGGTAGTCCGGCGATTAGCATGATGTGTTTCCAGTGACTAATCACGGACATGTCGCAAACCGGTTTGCAAACAATAGCCCCGTGAGCGGACCGCCATTGAAGGTGACGCTCAAGCTACTGGTTGTTAATTTATGTTTTACTCGCGTCACTTTCGAGTATTATTTGAGTAGCTCCGTGGGCAAAAGGCCTAGATGTGTATTCAATCAAATTGAAAGTGTCTAGGTATGTTAAAAGAATGCCCATGTTTCAATCCTCAGTCTCAGTTTTCCCTCATCACGTGACGTTGGTGCGTATTCACGTATGGTGACGACACGCGGAGCTAGAATTAAAGGGAAAATCCATTAAACAATTACCGATGCTCCAAATTCAATTTCCTCTACACTTGGCCGATCGTTCCTGGCGCAGCTCCTCAACCCCCCCGCCCACGAGCCAACCAAGACCAGTAATGAATGGGCTATTCAGTAGCGCCAGAGGGGAAAAAACGGCTAATTCACGGGAAAGGGGGAGAAAGAGGAAGTTCAATTATTAAAAGAGCTTTAACATTTTTTGATTTTTTTTTTGTTCGCATAAAAGATTAAAATACTGCCCAAAAGAAGGAAAACTTCAAATGAGTGTTATATTATTTCTAGTCAAAACGAGTAAATTAAAGAAGAAAATTAAATTAAGCTTAGTGATTTTCTTTATAATGAATAACATGATAGAAAAAGTACGATTATTATGTTTTTAAAATTAAGTAACCAAAAAGTTTTACTCATTCTTTACTTTATTTTAAATTATTTTTATCATGTTTTTGAAATATGTAAATGTAGAAACATTTTGGAAGGTGAATTGAGCCCTTACATGGGAAAGAGTTGCTTTAATTTTTTTTAAACTCTGCGTCTTACTACCCGTTCGGATTGTACGCATATGTATTAATTACACTGTGTTAAGAGCGAAGAAGGTTTACTAAAGAGAAAGTGTGCTCACATTTGCGTGTAAAGAAGGGGGAAACCCTTTTTGGAAGAAGAAAAAACACCCTCATTATACCTGACTGGTATTTTAACATTTTAAAAGTCACAAGAATCTTTAAATATCCTTGCAATATTTTCAAAACACAAAATAGAAGAGCACAAACCTCAGTGTAAACTAAAGTTTTATATCCAATCCATTCGATCTTATGAAAAACACTGACAAATGTGTTAGTGAGGAAGGTTGAATTTACTGTAATTGTACTCGCATTCGCGTGGAGAAAGAGAATACATTTAGAAGGAAAAGCTCAGTACACCCAAACGGGATCGAATTATTTGTGTTCCAGCCCCATGGGGGGCATGCGGGGTAAGGAATCAACCTAGCCTAGTTTGGTTTGCCGGTGACAACGAGATCAGGGTTCGAATAACGGCAGGGTCTTTCTAGAAAAACTCAGATATGGTAGATCTTTGCCAACTTAGACGTTTAGCGAACATGTGAAGAATCAAATTTGAAAGCATTTAATGGATTTTAGAGTTCAAATATATAATTTTTTTTAATCTCAAGAAATTAACGATAAAGGCAGCCAGGTTGATTTCGGAAGTTTCTTAATTTTACCGATAGAGTGCAGTGGTGTTCAAATCTTTTTGGCAGCGTTTCACAAATGGAGTTCCAAGAGGTGAAATTAAGGGTCCCATGAAAAATTATAGACAATGATTGGGTCAGTCACTTTAACTGCGCATCTAGTGTACTAAATTGCCTTTGTAAATGTAGTCCATAACCTGCAGAGAATCCGCTCTGATTAGCGGCGCAGATGTTCACACAATCGCGAGGCGATTTACGCGAATAATATCCTGTGTTGTTGCGGCGATCAGTCAAAGTAGGCTACTGTTCCAAGTACTTGTGTGAAACTGGATTCTCGCTATACTATGAAAACAAAACCAAGTATCGAAACTGTCTTGATAAGGCTCCAGACATACAAATGCAAATCTGAACAATTAAATCGAATATAAAAAGAACTACGAAAAAAAAGAAAAAAAAATTCTGATGATTAAAATGTATGTTGCCGCTTTTTGCATTTTTAATACATTATTATTATTATTATTATTATTATTACTACTACTACTATCACCGCGCCTTACTACCCGTTCGGGTTGTACGCACTTACGTCTAATGTGTAATGGTAGGGTGATTGTGAGATGAAATGGAGGACCTACAGTTTAACGTGGAATCCGAACCACGGTGGAGGGTTGGCATTCCGCATATTCACAAGTTGTGATTAATACACTTCTTGTCAGAGGTGAAGGAAGGTTTTGGCGATCAGTTTTTTTTTATACTAATAACAATAAACAAAAAATCTGATACCATAATTATACAGAGCGGCTGCATTTATTCATGGGACATGAACGAGGACAAAACGTGTAGTTGCCTTCCCCCCGTAAGAGTGTAGTGGGTTCCGTTAAGTTGTACAAAATATAAAAGGGGGTTCCGTGACTAAATTTAATTGAGAAACGCTGCTCTACAGCCATGGTTGATGATGGTTACTAACATAATTAATAAAGAAAGAGAAGTTCGGAAAGCTAAGATAGGTCATTATTTTAAGCAAGGTTTATTATCATTAAATAACTTAATAGTCATTAAAAAATCTAACAACTCATCCGTTTTAATATTTACTACTTAGGGCTATATAAATGTAAATATAAAATAATTTGTGCATGTCCTATTTATTTGTTAAATTTAAATTTTATTAAGGAAGTCAGTAGTTTATATCGATAATCGAATATTTATATCCCTTCACAAAAATAATCGATATAACTTTGTCGTTCTAAAAAGGATTATAATCGTTCTCTCTCAACTATTTCCGATTATTGAAGGCCCTGGTAATTCTGTTTTTCTCTGTGAGTCCGTAAAAATATATACATTTTAACAACTCTGGTTAACAAAGATTTTGTCCCAGATCTTGCTAGGGATAATCTTTTTGATTTTTCTCCCCGCTAATTTCAAAACTAATTTCAATTGGTTTTTTTTTTATCAGCCACAGTTTTAAAGTTATAGTTTTATAATAAAATTTCAAATATTTACTTACCACAATATAGGTTAGCTAATTATTACTTTTAAATATCACCGGATTTTTAAGTATATCTTATTAGTCAATTTAGTTACTTCCCGAATTATCAAAAAAGTTTTAAGCTTAAAGTAAATGGACTATTAATTCTTAAAAAAAGATCGTGTAAGTCATGAATGAAAATTTAACATTAAAGCAAATCTTTAAGCAAGAAAAGAACTAGAATGTAATGAAAAAATGTGTTAAATCATGTTTTGAAAAAATTTAACTCCTTCCGTTTGACTCGGAACTTTAACAAAAAAAAATGTATTAATTAAAACTGAAATAAAATTAACTAAATTCTATCACAGACACAACACAAACTCCCTCAACCGTTCATTAATCACTGTGTAGAGGGACACCTCAATTTCACCAGAGAGTTTTTCTTTGCCTATGACAGGAATCGAACCAGGGACCCTTATTTCAGTGGGCAGACGCGCCAAAAAAAGAAACAACATGAAACTGTGGTTGCAGCAGCAAGTTGACCGAGGCAAAGTTCGAAGCAAGTCCCCGCTATAACAGATCCCGTGCGATGACGCCGAGCCTTACCGCATTGCGACGCTGGTTGGTTGTGTAGGGGCGGTGGAGGGGGGGAAGGCGCGAGGCGGGGTTTGAGCCCCACGCGACCCCTACTGCAATATCTACAAGCACTCATTACGGTGTGAAGAGGGTTGAAAGGTTGGAGAGGGGAGGAGGGGCTGCCATTGTTTGTTACCACAACCGACCAACTGACATTGATAAGTGGAAAGTTCGATATCTAATAGCAGGATGTCCAGCCAAAATAGATTATAAAATTCCCTGACTTTGCCAGGTATTCCCACAGCCAATTTTTAGCTTTTCTAGTCACAATATATTACAAAAAATATGTTATTAATATCACAACGTAATGTAATACTATTATTATACACATACAAATCCTGAAATTGTGTCACTCTATGTAGGTGCTAAGAGATTTCAAAGCGATGGGCTATTGGGTAGAGTGATCTAGGTTAGATTTCTGCGAGGAGAAGATATTGACACATTAAAAAATCACCTATTGCCAGTACAGTTTAAAGTAGTTGTGAGAACCTTTTTTTTTCAAGTGCCTTCTTCCTATAATGTAATCGAATTCTCGTTGGTGCACATTACCGTGATTCAACTTTGGCTAAAGATGCTCGCTAAGAGGGGCGGAATTATAATATGAAAATCACATTTTGATCACGATAATAATTGAGATTAGTATGTTCAACAGGGACGACCGTAATAAAATATTATTATTATTAGCACCGCGTCTTACTACCCGTTCGGGTTATACGCATTTACGCTAATGTGCAATGTTAGGGTGATTGTGAGATGAAATGGAGAACCTACAGTTTAACGTGGAATCCGAACCACGGTAGAGGCCTGGCATTCCTCACATTCAAAAGTTGTGATTAATACACGTCTTGTCAGAGGTGAAGGAAGGGTTCGGCAATCAGATAAATCTGTGCCGGGACCGAGGATTGAATCCCGGACCCCCAGCACAGAAGTCTGACACCTTACCCCTAGACCACCAGGTCACCTCTTACCTAATTGTTGTAATTAATGCGGATATCCTGTATGGGTAGTAATACGCTGAGCAAACAAACAACATGTTAGCTCGCTGAGACGCGTTACAAACATTTGGAAATCACGCATTGTTTAACGTCATTTGATAAAGCAAGTTTTATTGCACACTTTTAACAAGTGCATCATTATAAGCAGGAGATAATGATTCCATGATTTCAAATGATTAAAGTTAACGAGCTATATGGGGTCAAACCAACAGAAGGGGTAACATCAAAGTGACTTTCTGTACAAATTTTGTGTAGTGTATCGGCAGAAATGTATTATTTAAAAGAAATCACAACCACAAAAATATTTTTCGTAAGCACGACTTATATGTAGCCTACTTTATCAATATACCTACAAAGATAACTTAATGCTCAATTAATTTTTGAACCTTTTAATGCGCATGCGCTCCGGTAAAAGTTTTCTTTATTATCCAATTACAATGACGCTTAGAATTTCGTCTGCACGCACTCTTGTTTTTCTTGATTGTGTTTTTATAGTTGCTGATTTTGCCAAATGTTCTGGTATTTTAGCTACAATATTTTGAGTATTTTGCAATATACATTTGTCTGTAACTTCTATATTATTTGGGCCGTTTTTGACTATGCGAACCTAATCCACTAATGTATCTCGTGTGGCGAGAGTTTAACGAGCTACATAATTTTGATGTAGTTCGTAAACTTTTTACATTAAATCATGTAGTTTTCTTATCGAATTTTCACTTTAACCGCATGAGACTATGTACATGTAAATATATTTCGGATATGCGTATGCTATTGTAATTTAAAGCTGATATTTTAATTTTCCAAGTCGTTTGTGTCTTGAATATTGCAATTACTTTCAGTGATATATGGAAAATACGATTTACGAGTAACATTAGTACATTAAACACTAGTATTCTGTAAGATCTTGTATGGGAGAAGGTCGGTCTACGAGTTACCGCAATAGGTGACACCAACCTTAGTTTAGCCACTACCCTATTTTTTATTGGAAATAAATTCCAACTATTTAATTAGATCTAAAGCAATCGATATCCCCCGTTTTAAAGTTAAGCCCTAATTTGATCTATCCTAAGGATGTTAACATCAGAAACATAATCCATTGAGTTCTAATATATATAAATAGTTTTCTTCTCCCACTCGTATATATACTACAGCGCTTAGTGGTTGAATGTGTCACTAAAGTCGGATTTGTTGTAGATTAGGTGATGATACTCAATTATTATAAACAAAGCCTTAACGAATACATCCACTTTCCCTGGGATTTAATGATATGAAAATTTTAGCGAGAAACTTTCATCTCTAATTGTCTAGTTGGTAGTTTGTTTAGATTTTATTTTCAGTGCATAAACAATAAAATGATTAAAAATAATTTTAAGGTTTTTAACAACTTTTGCCCCTTCCTTCTATTTGATGGTTTTTTTTACTATGTAATTGGCTCAAGATGCCTCCTCCCCAAACTAGACTTTCCACATACTTAGTATTAATACAAGGGGCTGTAGCGGAAAAATTTCCCTACTAAAAATTTACCAGAAAGTTTTCGTCTTTAGATATATTAATCTCAATAGTTCTTGAATATTTGTCATGATAATTGCTTAATTTGACCACAGAGACCCTTTTTTAATAGATAAAAAAGACCTGGCCATATTTCAATTGGTAAAAAATTAATCTAATTATATTTATTTTGGGGAAAAAAGTTTGCCATAAAAATTGTAAAAATGCGGTCTTAAACACGCATTCTCTTCCATCGTGCAATTTAAAGCACCTAGAACAGGGGTTCCCATACTGTGCGTCGCGACGCCCTGGGGCGTCACCGGTCTTGGTCCGGGGCGTCGCGGCTATAGGGAAAAACTAAAATGTATAATGTACAGTGAAATGCAACATGCAAATTTTCAATACGTGTACTAGAACATATTTTAAAGAATGGAATAAAAATAAAGAAAACATATTTTTTCCTTGTGAAAGCGCTCCCTTCGAGTTCCGGATTCTAATGCTCCTTGAAAATATTAGGTACAAAGGCGTCGCACGGAAAATCTGACATGTGAAGAGCGGCGCAGTCTCAAAAAGTTTGGGAATCCCTGATCTAGAAGATTCTCAGGATTCTGAAATCAACTACCGATATAAGACACTCACAAAATCAATCAACACAATTTAAGTTGCCAACCAAAATGATGCTTTTAACGGACGTGGGAAACGAAACGAATTTAACGAGGCGCAGTTTCCCCCAAGGACAGGAAATGAGGTGTTGTGGACTGCCCTGTCAACTTCCGGTATTATTTCTACCACACCCCAGCCCCTTGCGCGGTTTGACTCCCACCAACTACTATCCTATCGAGACAAAGCTCCAACACCTTGGATCCTTTGTTAACACGTATGCCCAATGAGCCAATAATCGGCAGGATCAAAGGTGTAGAGTTGTTAAATTCCCTTCCACTACACTTAAACAGAAAAATATTGGTCTGGGGTCTAGTTGTCATGTTTGTACTAAAATTGACACAGCGTTCCACAAAAGGTTCTGAGAAATAGCTCGAATTCAAACATAAATAAAATAAAGTTTTTTTTCTCTCTGTGATTTGCTATCCGTCAGGGCTATCCACATTTAATGATACGAATAGGATAGGGATGAGGAAGGTAAACTTTTAAAAGAAATGTACCTTAATTTGCGTGAAACAATTTGCAGGAAGAAACCTCGGTACACCCGAGCGGGATTCGAGCCTCGACCATCCCATTATCAGCAAACTAGACTAGAAGAGCTTGACTTTTATTCTGCTTGCTCACCGGTCAGGGTAAAAATAGGTTGGAGAAATTGGAATTTAAATGTCCACCCCGTGGCTAAATAGTAATTATTTTAACGTGGACTTTGTGAACCGACTGATTGCATCAGCACACGAGAATTTCTATGAGCGAGAGCAAAAGGGCTTACCAATTTTGCCAGGAAAGGTATTTTCACATACCTGCAGGGTTATTTTACATGCTACAATCGACATGGGACGGCTTTACTTCGCCTCTGAAGGAAGTTGTGCAACGGATTTTTTACGCTCAAGAAAAATCCATCGATCCCGGCTGGGTTTGAACCCACGAACATCGGGTCTTGAGGCAATCA
>CABFWB010001045.1:130104-143007 GCA_902151455.1 Timema bartmani | reverse complement strand
TCCCCCCTCTAAAAAAAATTAAGGGAAAAAAATAAAAACCTTGCACAGGGCACATGGGAAGCAAGTTAAAGGAAGCACTGGTGCTTGGTGTACTGTTGTACGCAATGTTCCAAGTAAAGCTAGTTTTAAAATTTAAGATAAATAATGAAGGTGTGTGTTTTACAAAGTGTATGTTAAATAATCCAATGATGAAAAACCCTTGGGATCGAGCTTTCTAGCGCAGTGACAAAACTGTAGCCTATTCTTCTATAAAAAGTAAATTAGCTATCTGGAGTTTGGTTGTTGTGTTTGTTTGATTCAGTCAACTATTGTCTGAAAACCCAGTCTCATCAAATTGGTAAATTAATATTTATTCAGACCCGCCTCGGTGGCGTAGTTGGCTAACGCGCCAGTCGTGTTGAGCTCGACCACCGAGGACGGGGAGATCGAGGTTCGAATCTCGGTCGGGTGAGCTGGGGGTGGTTTTTCCTAAATGGTTTTCCACTCTCCCTCCACGCAAATGCGGGTTCACTTCCTCTAAATTCAACCTTTCCAATTCCTAAACCATTAGTGTAATTAGTACTTAAGCGTATAACCCGAACGGGTAGTAAGACGCGGTGCTAAAAAAAAATTAAATTAAATTAAAATATTTATTCAGTACCGTGTCTTACAATCCGTTCGGGTTATACGCTTAAGTACTAATTACGCTAATGAGCTAGGAATTGGAAAGCTTTAATGTAGAGGAAGTGAACCCGCATTTGCGGAGGGAGAGTGGAAAACCATTTTAGATAAACCAACACGGGGCCGAGAATGGGGGAAACGGAACTAGCACGTTAGCTAATAACTACGCCACCGAGGTGGGTAAGGTAAGATATTAACAGCACTATTTTCAAACATAATCTTAGAAAGAACGATTGTGTTACCACACTTATTGAAACGGGAACCTGGACAGCTTATTTGGTAAATCTGAAAGAGCAGCGTTAAAATCCCTTTGCGGGTGACATGTTTTAAATGTGAAAAAAAAAATTACAATTGAGGATCATATGCGTTGCTCAAATTCTATAGTACTTTATTTTTTTCAAATAAGTTTTATTTTAGCACACGGGAATCTAAGCAGATACCTCTAGGTGGGCTGGAAGGGCACGTGAGAAGAGGTCAGTGTTTTTTGCCGTATTTAAAGCAAACCATTTTTTTTCGATAAAATAAATCAAACATTGCTCCAATTAAACATAAAGTTTAATTTTCTACACATATTAATCTCAACCGTTATGAATATCTGTCATGAGCATATTGACTTTAGATTAGAAACTTTTTAAATTAAGAGAAAAAGTTGTCATTAAATTCTAGGACACCCTTGAGCTGACAGATATTAAATAACGTGTTGAGATAACTATGAGAAGAAAAATAAATTATGTTTCCAGGGAAGCATAATTTCATTAATTTTAACCAAAAAGAATGTTGCTGAAAGGACTGAAATAATATTACCCTTAGCTCTCTCAACTATCCCACCCTAATACAAGTATGTCTGTGTTCTTACAATGAGCTGTGGAGGTCCATACTGTGCCCAAGGTATTAGCTAACTCTCTCAACTATCCCACCCTAATACAAGTATGTCTGTGTTCTTACAATGAGCTGTGGAGGTCCAGACTGTGCTCAGGGTCTTAGCTCACACATTATTCCAACAAGTCAATAAATTATGGGCGTGTGAGCTCGTCAGCTAATGTATGCCAAATTGTACACTGTTTGTAAAGGCATTACGTTCACACAACAAATTGAAAATGATATAATTAGTTTAAAATACTTGTTTTATCTAACCTATTTTTTACAGCCGCATCTTAACTTACTAATCGTCCAAGATATCCGCATTTAGTTAAACTAATAAGTTATGATAATGAAGAGTGAATTTAGAAAAAATGTAGTCGTATTTGTATGAAAGGAGAGTGGGTACACATTCAGCAATAAAACACCCTAGGAGCACTCGGATGGGATTCTAGCCCCGACCTACTCGTCTACGACAAACCAGAGTAGAAGAGAGTTATTTATTCTCTCCCACACACATCAGAGACATGTGTGTGGCACCACTGACCAGCACACACACACGAAAAGAAACAGCATGTGGGAGAGACACAGCACGAACTGATGAGTCTACGGATGGTTCATATCACACATCTCTCCACTGTTTATTATTATTAATTATTATTATTATTATTAGCACCGCGTCTTACTACCCGTTCGGGTTGTACGCACTTACGCTAATGTATATTGGTAGGGTGATTGTGAGATGAAATAGAGGACCTACAGTTTAACGTGGGATCCGAACCACGGTGGAGGCCTGGCACTCCACACATTCACAAGTTGTGATTAATACACGTCTTGTCAGAGGTGAAGGAAGAGTTTGGCAATCAGCTAAATCTGTGCCGGGACCGAGGATTGAACCCCGGATTCCCAGCACAGAAATCTGACACATTACCCTCTAGACCACAGACAAGAAACAAACTCTCAACCTTACGGGGGTTTCGCTGCGCTCCTTTTGCAAGCTTGAGTCCTCCAACACTGGGCTTCGCTAGTGTTACTGCTGGGTGATGATAGGACTAACCGCAGCGATCCTAGTGGTAAAGGACTCAAGCTGCCAAAAGGAGCGCAACCATTTTAACTTGGAGGTTGAGTGTCTGGGTATATTATTTGTCTGTGCCCTAGACCGCCAGGTCACCACCCTCTCTGCACTGATGACACCGTCAAAACCTAGTACACATCAAGTTACAGTCCAATTTTCACAGAAAAAACATTATCTGGGAACTAGAATAATTACTAGATCTATTTTCACGTATTCATATCAGGATTGTTATCTGCACTTTTGATAGTTTGCATCAATATCCATAAAATTACACTGATAAAGTATTAAACTATTTTAACTTTTGGTGACAGAAATGTTTGTATTTTCTATAAGTCAATCCCTACCAGAATCCTACTGGAGATGAAGAGTCTCACACGTCAAAACTTTAAAGGGGGAATGTAGGGAACGCGAGAAAAGGCCAGGTTTTTTTGTGCAGTTGTTGAATATCTGTCATGAGCAAAGCGGCATTAAATGAGAAACCTTTTAAATGAAGAGAAAAAGTTGTCATTAAATTCCGGGATACCCTTGACAGAAATTCAACACCTGATGAGGTCACCATGTGAAGAAAATTAAATTATATGTTTGTAGAAGCAACATTTGAATTATTTTGACCAAAAAAAGTTTTTATATAAAAAGTGTAAAAACACTGACCTTTTCTCGCGTCCCCAAAATCCCCACCTTAAGAGTTCAAAATTACGATCAAATTAAAGTTAAATCGTTTGGTCTTAGACCAAATGTGATCATACTATAAGTAATAAAGTAAAGAGTAAATTTACGGCTATATCCCTGGAAAGTATATTTATAATTCATTCACGACCTTAGTTTACTTGGATGACAGATCAAAAACCTACTAGAAATAGTACCTAATGTATCCCCACGCCTACAGCTGACATCTTTCACTTTGGATAACTGTAATGAAAACATATTATGGTAATGTATGGATGTGATAGTTAACCAAAGTAATTTAGGCCAATATTATTTATATATTTATTTGAGGTCAGACACAAAGCTTATTTATCATTTTATTCCACTTAAAAAAAATTACTATTCACAGCACTTTCACTAAAGGTCTAACGAATATAGCTTCAAAATGGCAACCGACGAATTTGAACCATGTGATTGAACACGGCTTAAAACAAGTTCTTTACAATGATGCACCCAGGCTGTGGATAAAAATATTTCATTCACTTAAATATTTCGAAATACGATAAAATAAAAATCATAAAATAACTTATTACATAAATAAAAAATGACAAGTATTTTCTCTTTTACAAGTAAATACGATGCCTTTATTAAAAGGTAATAATGCATGCACTATATTACACATTATAGATAACATTCCAAAACGAAGGATAAGTACTTTTAATTTTGTTTAAAATATTGTTTCTGATTGAGTAAAAAGAAATTATTAGAAGTAATTAAATAGTGGAAGAAAACTTAAGTTTACGTTATTTTAAATGTAAAATATAACATGTAATTAAAAAACTTAATATCCATAACAAAACAGTGATCTTTTACAAGTGTTGGCAACCCAAAACCTAAACATCTGATTTTTGAACTGTCATCCAGGTAAAACCTATCATGAACAACAGACTCCACGATTTGTCGAAATTTATCCCTCCCCTAGAGCCTAGAACATCAATTAAGTACTATTTTGTGAAAAATAACACGCTCAAAGCCAAAGTGACATGTTTGCGCACACTAAGATGTCATTGTCAGACATATTAACTCAGTCTGTATCGCGTTGAGCCGTGTGTCCCGACTTCAATTTCCGGCAGAGCCGAAAAATGTATCTTGGTGTGAATTTGGTAATTTCCTTGTCACAGTGATGAATTAATGGGCAGGAGAATGAGTGTTGTAACTGTTATATAATTAAGTCCGTTTGTAAGTCGTGTTTTTAGTATAATCATTATGCTCAGAAAGTGCACGTTAAATAGCTCAAATTAAATTTAAAATATCATACCTCATAGTATAGTCGTATCGCCGGCTAGTATTTAAAGGAAGTGTACTCTAATTTGTGTGGAATTAGGGGGAGAGAAACCACTGAAAAAACACCTCGGTACGCCCGAACGAGATTCGAACTCCCAACTTCCCATAGCCGGATCAAACGAAACTGGCGTCTTTGTCTACGTGTCCATGGTGAGAGTAAAACAAAATAAAATTTTACTTTTTGGACTGTCAGATTTGTTTCATCTCGTGGGATCTTATGACAGCACAACAGGATTTTAGAAAAAAAGAAATTTTCAAAAAACGCAAACTTTTCGCGGTCAACATTGATAACATGATTATTATAATTTCATATCAAATATTGTTACTGTCTATGAAAAGTGAGAGTTGCAGCTCACAAAATTTTAGAGATAGATATTTGAAAAGTGTTTCAGTACTTAACTTTTCTGTCAAAAAGCTTCCTTCCTATTGATATCGAACTGTAGTCGATATAGCTGAGAGCCAGTAGAGTGCTATTGGCAGCTTTTCTCGGTCAAGGCAACACCTGCCATTAGCTTCAAGGCCATCTCAAGGCACTTTCAGACCAGAGTCCAGCGTTGCCAAATGTATGAATGGAATACTTTTATAATTCCCTCATCTGTACAAGCATACGATCAAATATTGGGATATTACGCAAAAAGTATTATCCTTGGGCTATGGTTAAAGTAACACTGTACAATTAATTGGTTTTATTTATATATAAAGATTAGCTTAGTACTTCAAATTCTAATTTTAGCTGCTCCCTCACCAATCCCCGCCCTATCAGAGGATACTTTGGTTTGAAGCCCGTTGGGGTCAAAACCAATTTTTTAAGTATTGTATACTCATAATCCAAAAAGGTAGAGATACGCGTGACACAAAAAAAGTGTTGCAATTGAGTAAGAATATAATTGCTTACCTACGCGCTATTACTGCCAATTGCGTATTACGTGTCTGTTTTGTAAGTATACCCTGATTGTGGTAGGAAGGGATGTCTGAAAGGCCTTTTTTCCTGTCAGAATTATACTATTTAGTAGGAGTTCGGTAGGAGAAAGAACCTTTAAATCTACCTTCCATCTTAGATTCTTATGCTACCGTTTGATATAGAGTTGGCAACAATGCTAGGTTCAAAAGTTAGTGAATACCGTACTAGGAAGTTCTCAGGGGCTTCCCGCGTTTCGTGCTATAATCAATCCGTTGGACCCGCATCTGTGGACTTGGCATTGACGGGATTCCAATCCCAGGCGAATGTACGAAGGGGATGCAAGGGGGACACGGGGTGTCCTTGGAATGTTTTCCACTCACCCTCCACGCAAGTGCAAGTAAATTTTCTCTCAATCCTACATGCCTCATCTCTACTCGTGACAGTAGTGAATATGTATATCTAAGAGGTCGTGAAAAAATAATACATTAGCTAACGTAGAAACCAGATGCCGAAAAGTCGATGTTTACTTAAATTCTCATCGCCATTTTATTCTTAACAATTTGCAAGTTCTTATTGTAGCATGTTTATACTTTGGCCTTCGTTTCGTCTGATTCGACAACTTAATTTGTGAAGAGAACAAAGACTTTTAGAAGGTCTCATTTGTATAGAAAAATTTGAGTGGCAGACGCAGCTTCCACAAAAAAGAATAATAATAATAATAATAATAATAATAATAATAATAATGAACTGTTTTCAGCCTGTGGCCGGGTCCGTCTAGTAAAATGCCTCCATCTCCCTCTGCCCTTCCACAAAGTATCTTGGTAGTGTGAGTGAAGCAAAAGGGGGCAGCAGAGAAGATATAGTGAGACGAGGGCAGCAAGGAGAGGTTTTCTACAGGTGTATAAGATACCTACTATGGAAAAGAGAAGTGCCCCTAAAGTTTAAAGGTGCGTAATCACTTGAGCATTTTACTCTGAACGAACTGAACAAGCCGAACATCCCGAGCGAGCTCGAACAAATGATACGTCAGAATACTCCGAGCATTCGGACAGTTTACTAGTGCTCGACTTGTTGCCGCCAATTTGCCACTAACAGGACAACTGGAGCTCAAATCTCAAAATGGAGTTGATAGTGGCAGCAGGTTCTTTATTTGTGCTGTGTGCATTGACTAAAAATAATAAAAAGAGGGACAGAAAAATGTGGATAAGGTGGCTGTTTTGTAGGCGACAAAATACATCACTTTTAAGGGGATTAGACGAAGGACATTTCCAAAATTTCACCCGAATGTCATCTCAAGACTTTGAGATTTTGGTTAACCTTGTCGGCTATAAAATTACGAAGAAGGACGCAAAGTTCCGTAAAGCAATACCAGTGAAATATTGTTTGGCACAAACGTTACGTTTTTTTAGCAACTGGGGACTCATTTGCAAGATTGCAGTACCTGTTCAAGATTTCAAAACAACGTAATGGTGTTATTGTTATGGAAACTTGTGTCGCAATGAACGAAGCACTCAAACATTGCATCACACGCAGTGTTTTTTAATTTTATTGTAATAAAAGTCCATGTTGAGGGTTCCACAGCACCGGGTTTTCTTCATAGATATTTATTAATCTCAAACATTCTTCTGCGGCCCACTCTATCGCAGCAAACACTCCGAACGGTCCGAACAGATGCGAAAACCCGTATCCACCGAGCACAGGCGAACAACTGACTTCCTTTGAGCATTCCCAAAAAACCGACAGTTGTTCGATAGCGTTCGGCTCGTGTTCTCTGACAGGTATTCACTTGAGCATTTTACTCCGAACGCGCGCGAACGAATGCTCAAGTGAATTACGCACCTTAAGGAAGTGCTGTATAGAGCATATATTTACCCATAGTTACGTATGCAGAGGAAACTTGGACTTTGGATAAAAGAGAAACAAGGAAAGTGGAGGCCATGGAAATAAAGTTTTTGAGGAGGAGCATGTTAGCTGTCACCAGAAAAGATAGGATTAGGATTGAAGATGCAAGGACTAGAGATGGAGTAAAGGGGGTAAATGAGATAGTTGAGTAAGCAAGGATGAGATGGTATGGACACGTAATCAGGATGGAAGGGGAGATAATTCCAAGAAGATTGTGTATGTAGGGAAGAGACTGCAAGGGAGACCAAGGAAGGGATGGGAGGTACAGATAGCAGCAAGTGTGCAAGTGAGAGGGGGAGAGTGGAATAGAGTGAAGGAGGAAAAAAGAGAAACATCCAGACAGTAACTTAAAAAAGTTTGTGTTTAAAAAATGTAAAAAGGGTAAAAAGAAAAGCATTTAAAAACTAATTAACTGATTGTTGTGAAAGTTTTGACTGTCAAAAGTGACAACAAACCGACAAAATGGTCCTGAAGATCATATTGTTTGGTGAAAGGATACATCTGCTAACTTTTGATAGCTGTCACCACCACTCTAGTTACGTCTGCGACTGTATCCGCGCGGAGTTCACCAGAGCAAGACCCGTCACATCTGACCAAACACCGGCGAGGAGTTACAACACATCTAACAACCTTACAACCAAGAGGAACACCTGCGCACAATGCAGGCAGGCTGGACGGAACAATACCCACGATGTACACTCGACCGCACAAAACTCTGCAAACCACAAAAGTGAGATCACAACTACAACTTCTGGCCGGAAGGATAGTGTGGTGGATTCTGAATTCTGAAGACCACGAGGTTATATCTCGACTAGGTGCATCGATGGGTGTTGGCAAGTGTATTTTTCTAAATCAATTATCCAAAGGAATTCCGGTGCAAGTCCTTAAAATGTACCCTCCTCAATCTTTTATTTTAGGTTTGATAATTTTCAAAACTAAAACTATTTCATATTTTATTTAACGTTCACTAATTATATCAGCAGGCGACTTATAAACTTAGCTTAACTCTAGAAGAGACACAACACCCGGCCCCTAGCAGTTCATAGTTCATCATTGTGAAAGGGGAAACAAACGTTTCACAAATGATAAATTTTTCAGCTATGCCAGGAATCGAACCCAAGGCTCTTGGCTCATCAGATAGCCACGCTACCGGATGAGCTAAGGTGTCGGGTAACTAGCATTAATAATGACCCGTTTTAAATGTACACCAAGTTGTTGTTTTATTGTACCCATCTGTTACTTTTGCTCTTGAGCTGTCTTCCTCTCCTTGAATCAGTCCCACACCTCGCAACAAGGTCAACCAATCAAGTTTCGGAAAGCTAAGAAGACCGAAACCAAGATACTTTGCTTTATATAGTAAAACAGTTCATTAGCGACACTTTTTACATCTTCTTGGGGAGACGGGGGTGTCACTCTAAGTTCCAAATAATGCACTACCTCAGTGAGTATCAACTAAATCCCCCTCTAGCAATTTAAAATAAAGAAAGAGTGCGAAATTCGCTATATTTTGAAGGAAAGGTGAATCTTTATGTTTACTTTCCAAGCAAATGATTATATCAGCACACAACCTTTAATGTTGGTGCGTTCGACACAAGAGGTTGTTAACGCCTTAATATTAGGGATTTTATAGGATGTGCGAGCAAATTAGCGTGAAGAGAGTAGGGAACAACCTCAAGTTCGCCCGACCGAAATTCAAGCCCCGACCTCCCCATCGCCAGCAATCCAGTCAAGTGCGATTCTGACGCTTTAAATCTCGTGAGCACCAGTACGGATTACCCTACTTCAACATAGGCTAGTTTAAAATGAGGCAGTACACTTTGAGAGCAAGCAGACAGTCAGAGAATCAAGGGCTCTGGGTACGCGGTTCGGTAGTATATTCTTAGCGTCATTCTCGCAAAAGAGTGAAATGCCAATCACAGAGAGATCGGGGTTTGAATTCCGGTCGGATGCACTGTGGATAATTTTTTTTTTATGATTTTACACTCTTCCTCCACACAAATGCGGGTACTCTTTCAATAAATGTAATCCTTCTCATTCCTTACACCAGCAATTTTCAAACTTTCTCAACTCACGGCACACTGAACAAAGCACTGAAATTATCAAGGCACACCATCAGTTTTTTTAAGGAGCGATTTTATCATTTTTTTTATTAAGATTGTGTTTAAAATTTTATAGCTAAAATTCTAACAATAATTTGTTACTATTAAAAATAATGTTGATCATGGATTTTAAAAGATTTATTTATACTCCCAACTTTTTTTCGCTTCTTTTGGATCGTACCTCAAACTCCAGTGGCACACCCACCGACCCTTCGCGGCACACTGGTTGAAAAACGCTGGCTTACACATTAACGCAGGTAGTTAGTAGAGTTGCGTATGGTCCGAACGGATGAATAGACGGGGTGACAACATAAGTCTGGTTATTAGAACGAACTAATTCACACATACAAACTAAAATCAGTTAAGACGGCGCCCGGTAGTGAATGACGGTCACCTAAACTTCTAGGATGTCTCAACACGTAATTTGGTGCGACTGACATTTGGTTTTTTATCATAAACACACCAAAAGACAATAAAATAAGATATTTATATTAGGGCGAAAGCACTACTTGTGTTCTTCTAGTTCGGTCAATGGACTTCATCAGCCTACCTAGCGTTAAAGTCTCCTGCAAAAGGAACCGTGGGAAATTGAGATTATCAATGAAAAAAAGAATAATATGCAAGTTGATTATCGACGGTAGGTGAGTAATTATCCTAAAATGGAGGTGTCCATGGAAAATAGACAATAACAAAAAAAAAATATTGTTGGCATGTGTAGTCTGAAGAAAACAAAATAACAATTATACATGAAACCGAAGTTCCAGGGACCTGCGTAAAACAATCGATTAACTCGTCAAATGTCTTTAAAAGGAAAAGTGCAGGAATCTCTCGACCTACCTGCTTCAACAAGCCACCACCCCCCGCCCCCTCACAGCACAGAGAGTTGAGCACCCCACACACACGCACAAAGTGCACCACTGACACTAGCACCAACTGTATCGCACCACTGACAAATAGAGACTGGCAGGAGAGAGGAGTGTGACTGTTGCTTCTCGCCAGCTCTGCACACCATCCAACAACAAGCTTTCATCGGAGGAGGTCTTCAATTACTTATTTTAACTAGGTGAAGCTTATGAACAAATATACATAAGCCACACGACTTACAAACCAACTTAGCACTAGAATAGCAGTCATATCATCACCGTGGAAAGGGGAAACCCAAATTTACTCAACTATACGTTTTTCAGGCATGTTGGGAATCGAGCCTGAGTTGGCACACGCGCTGAACTAAAGTCTGTTATAATCAATAGCGTAATAGGCTTTCAGCAAATGACAGGTTTCACGGTTTTATTATTACTTATTAAAATGGGTAGGTAAGACGATGTTCTACTATTATCAGAGGAATGGGATGCCTGCCCTCAAGGCAATGGAGCTTTCCGGTCTTTGCTATCGTCGCTGTTGACATGCACCAAGAACGCCATTGTTTGTTATTCCAAAAACAACCAGCTCTTAGGGATCAAGAATGAGACTCTTTCGAATTTATTTAGTTTGTTTAATATCAGGGATATTAAAAGCCTAGATTGATCTAAGAGAAAAACGACAGCGATGATTCACAATTGGAAAACCATTCCCATACAGTCACCTGGGATTCAAATCCCGAATTCCTCGTCAAAAGTAATCGGGTACGAAGCGAGTTTAGCGCCTTAGATTGCTCGGCCACCTGTGCAGGTATGTTTGGTTAGTAATTTACCAAGGACACTCCCGCTCAATCATACCCTTAAGGACCTCGCACACCGGCATAGTATCGTATACGTACGGTGCCAGGACAGTAGCGGTATGGTAGCAGTATGGTATTGTATTGCCTGCGACGGTCCCGCACACCGAGATCGTAGATACGACGTATGCCCCAAGAGCTTGTTTCCCCCACCACAGCTTACAATTCTCATTCGCCACCTGAGAGCAGCGCATTTAAAAGAAGCGAGTGTATTGTTGTTTTTCTGTTAATTACAATGAGTGAAGCCTATCATTTAAATTATGATATTTAGTGAACGTTTACGTTTTACAAAAAATAAGTTATATAAAAACTATTCCATTCAAATTTCGTACTCATTGTGAAGAAAACTTTTTGTAGTGTGTCACCCGATGAGTCGACTGCACTGTTAGCAGCAGAAATAATAATCAGCTAGTTCTGTTCCGCTCGTTTCACAAGGACGGTACAGTCCCGTGCAGGTAATAGCAGAGCACTTGATGAAGAAGCACAACATTTTGAGGCGTTATTTTGAGAATCCAACAAAGGACGTCCCAGTAGAAAGTTTATAGGGCCTACTTTGGTTTAAAATATAAATTACAAAATTTGCAGATTCTAGTCCATATTTTACTATACAAATTCTAGTAATTTGCTAACAAATTTAATACTGGTTGATTCTTATTCTAGCTTAATTCAAATACAAATGGTTCTCAGAACATAAGTTTGTAACTCAGTGGATTTTTTTTTTGCACCGCGTCTTACTAACCGTTCGGGTTATACGCTTAAGTACTAATTATGCTAATGCATGAGGAATTGGGAAGATTTAATTTAAAGGAAGTGAGCTCACATTTGCGTGGAGGAAGAGTGGAAAACCATTTTAAAAAAACGTTCCCCCGACAGAGATTCGAACCTCGATCTCCCCCGTCCTCGTCAGTCTGGTTCAGCACGTTTGCCAACTACGCCACCGAGGCGGGTCAGTGGAAATATAGTTGTTTCCCTGCCATGATCAGTAATCGGGCCCAGACCCAATATGTCGAGGTGTTTTGAGAGCCAATTGATTAGTTTTTCTGCCAGATATTTTAAGAGAATTATACTAATTGAAGGATTATACTATTATTGTTATTACTATGGGTATCTAAAGTATATTTATGATTTAAATGAGAATATCAAAACAGAACTTAAAAATTAACTTTCGAATAAACAAAACACCCATTTTCATCAGTGGCTGTAATCGAACCCAGACCCTTATCTCAGTAGAGAGCCGCTCTAACGACTAAGCTAAGGTATCGGACAAGAAACTACCGCTATCAAGTAGATATTTTATCCTCGACGTGGTCGTTTATTGTAATGTAGTATTGTCTGAACACCATCCCACCGATCTTCTGGACTGGTTCCTAAACGGGCAAAGGGCAAGACATCTTTACATTGGGCAAGACGACTTTGGCAGAGCAACAACCCACTTCAAGGCGTCATTAACTTGTGCCACAAGTCAATCATTCAGACAAAACAAGCCATCGCAAACTAGCGCGACCCCCCAGTGGAGATGTATAAAATGGAGTTTTTAAATATGCCCTGTTTTTTTATGTATATTTCTAGTGGTAGACTAGGGTGATACAGCACCCGTGGCACAAAAATCAGAGCCTTGTTTGATTCTTAATCGCGTTTACAAAGATATATATATATATATATATATATATATATATATATATATATATATATATATATATATATA
>CABFWB010001045.1:100904-128391 GCA_902151455.1 Timema bartmani | reverse complement strand
ATATATATATATAGAGAGAGAGAGAGAGAGAGAGAGAGAGAGAGTTATGCGTTTCAGCCTGGCCTCAAGTTCCAATCTCCTTTGATCAATCTTGGTTCAAATCCCGATAGGGTCAAACTTTTAATAATAGTATGATGTGAATGGTGGTGACATACTCAAGTGATTGGTCAGGTCATAGTGCCAACTTGAAAAACAACTATTATCAACCAGCACCTAATTGAACCCCTTTCTGAGAATAAAGCTAAAAATCAATGGAGTGATTTTGGTGTTATTTGCAGAAAGGGCGTCAGTAATTAATGACTAAATCTCTTTCTGCAGAGAGCTGCGAGTGAGAAATGACGGCCTGGATTAGGTAATCAAACCCAGGACTTTTCACTTTGCGCGTAAATGCTCTACCCCTAAGCCATCCTTTACTAGTTGCTGTGTTAAGTCTGTGGTAACGGATGAAAGTATCGGCCACTCAGAGCTATTCACAATTATTCATCATAGCGAGTCATTACTGACAATATTCTGTCGTAGATTTATTTTTTTAATTAGGGCTGTGCAAGGTCCCGAACTTCTGACGAGAAAAAATATTTCCCGGGATTTTTCGGGAGAAAATATTTTAAAAAAACTATAATTAAGGACCGGCTATCAAAGTCGCGTTTTTATTTAATTTCCTTTAAAAATAACATTAGTTAATTAAATCTAAATTAACCTTATCTTCCGTTAAGTGTAGATGGACACTCTAAATTTCAACCGATTTTATTTTACAAAACAACTGAGCGTCATATAATAACATAACAACATTGAATGAAATTGAATATATCCCTGAATAGATTTATGGCAGGAAAACATATTTTTAGTGCAAAATAATGCTGAAGGTGGCTTTTAAATATCAAACTATGCATTAAATACACCTTCAACACACTTATTTGCATAAAGACACGTCTATTACGTAAATGCTATTATTTGTAATGGGATCCATTTGTTTCTGTCATATATAATAATAGTTGGATAAGCTAAAGATGTCCAACAGTGCCTTTTGTGAGAATTTTAGTAACTAAAACGTAAGAGGTAGCCAGACACACTGGCTCAGTTGTATTTATTCAGATTTGTTTGAATATTTTGATAGTTTACTTGTATTTATTAAAATTCACGCCATGAGTTTTTTATTTAAGAACTATTTTAGTCAATCTTAAAATATATTTTTAGAATATATATGGAAAACTTACAATTTAAAAATAAATTAATATACAAATATTTAATGTGTATCATTTTTTCCTTTTTTTTATTATTTTATTTTTTTACAAGATTACAGAAGGCAAATTTAATGTTCATACCTATTACTGCAGTCAGATTTTTTGTCCCTTTTCCAAACTATTCAAAATATTTTTTTACATCTACTACTACATTTAACTCAATTGAAACTATCAAATTATTTTTATTGAAATGATTAGGAAAGATAATTTTAGACTAAAATTACAAATTTGAAAAATATATATAATAATAAAGTGGAAAATTTATTTTAAAATTTTTTTCCGTTTACCGTCGGAAATTATTTCCCGCCCGAAAATTTCCCGAGGTCAAAATGTGATTCCCGCACAGGACTAATTGTAATTAATATGTATCACAAACATATACGTGATGATTGTCCACAACAAGGGTCAGATAACTTTTTGATATCGTGGGCCGCACGGGTCTTAAAAATAATTGGTGGGCCAGTTTGGAAAAGCTATTGAGCAAAAAATGTCAACTTTATATTTTTTACATAGTAATTAGGTGTTTGTCTATTTTTACGAACAAAATTATGTGTTGCTAAATATTTTGCGGGTGAGATAAAATCAGTCGGCGGGTCAGAAGTTGCCGACTGCTGTTCAGCACAATCAGTTATGACAGCTGAAAACAGTTATCAATTATCAACCACATAAGTGAAATAGATTCGGCTATCAGGACTAATCCTATGGATAATAATCACGCGCCAGTTAGTGATACACATGAATTAAAATACTATATTATTGTCGAGGAAGAATTTGGGGCACAATTACTTGTATGCTAATAATTTATAATCTTCACTAACGAGGTACAAAAATGTTATAAATGGTATCCCGAGAGAAATCATTGGAGTTCAAATCGTAATCCTTGGCACACAGTGTTATACAACGCATGTTTGCTATTAAAATATTACGATATTTATTTAGATATAATTGGTATTTACAGCCCCGTGATTCGAGCGCCAATTATTACGATGTTTTACTTGAATAAATACAACTGTTAATGTTGCACACGATTTATTGGAGTGATTTTATCTTCTGTACAAAAATATTATGTAAAATTATACAATTTTACTTGAACTACAGATTATGTACTGTCGTGATATTACACGTACTCTAGGTTTATCTCGCCGGCACTCTGTAGATTTATGCGACTGCTCTATATATTCATACGCACAAGCAGCTTATATATGACATACCCCTTGCCCCTTGGACCTCTTGTGACCATTGTCAAAACCAACAAATCGAAAGCGTCCCTGCGACAGGTGTCTTGAAGGCTAGCTTCCTATTGGGTATAGGGAACTAACGTCTCTTGCTTGTTTGGTAAATACTACGGAGTTACATTTTGAAATAAGTTTTAATGGTGCAATCCTTCTACCTTATTTCTGAAAAGCGCGTGATTCTTCATGGATGATGTCTTAAAAGAATAATTTACATACAATTTATTGAAGAAACATACCTTCATCCGTGACTTTTTAAATAAATGAGAGCGGTTCAAATCAGTATCGTTACACTAAAATAAAGACAACATCCAAGGGAGATAGTACAGCTGCCTAATTACGGCGATAAATATCAGCAAAGAGACTCGAGCACGCCGCACGTTCAATAAAGGAGCCATGTAAGTCCAAGAAAATACATTTTCTTGGAGACCAAATTGATAACATTTTACTATATTAGTTGTGTTATTTTATAGGCACGGATAATAATAATCAATCGTGTTAGCCGCAGATCACATGACTTGACTTGTATGGAAAGTGAAAAGACCGCTCCGGTGACCGTATGGTCTAACACGCTACTCTAGAAATAGACTAGACTGCCGATGACGGGGAGATTGAGGTTCGAATCTCGGTCGGGTGTACTGAGGGTGGTTTTTCCGACATGGTTTTTCACTTTCCTTCCACGTAAATGCTGGTAGACTTCATATAAATATAGCCTCCCTAATCACTAAAACTATCGTAATTAGTACACAAGCGTATAACGCTAAATTAGAGATTTTTTTAGCACCACGTCTTACTAACCGTTCAGGTTATAAGCATACGCACTTTTTTCTTTATTTTTTTATCACCATGTCTTAATACTTTTTCAGGTTATACGCATGTATGATATTTACTATAATGGGGTGGGGATGAGGAAGGAAGCATTTTAGAAGTTATTTACCCGCATTTGCTTGGAAGGAGAGTGGAAACACATTTAGGAAATGAGCGTATTACACTTTGACGAGTTCACCTGCGATTAAAAGCTTAGCGTTAATCTCACTTTACAGTTGGGCTACTAGTTCCTTTTTGGGAATTGTGGGCCTAAACAAGGCGTACTGGTGTACTAACTTGGCCAAGGCTGTTGTGGTATTCCATTTAGGAAGGTCGTAAATGTTTTCTAAAGCTGAGCGAGAAACAGTAAGTGATAGATATTAAGGCACAACAAAATGCTAAGCTAATCTAACCTTGCCTAATTTAACCTAACCTAATATAAGGCAAATAGATTGGCGGGGCTAAATCCATAACTACCCATAGCTCTATTAATTGTTATAGTCCTCCAGGTCAGTGACTGTGGCCCAACTAAGTTATGACGATAATCCTCCTGGTCAGTGACTGTGGCCCAACTAAGTTATGATGATAATCCTCCTTGTCATTGACTGTGGCCCAACTAAGTTATGACGATAATCCTCCTGGTCAGTGACTGTGGCCCAACTAAGTTATGATGATAATCCTCCTTGTCATTGACTGTGGCCCAACTAAGTTATGACGATAATCCTCCTGGTCAGTGACTGTGGCCCAACTAAGTTATGATGATAATCCTCCTTGTCATTGACTGTGGCCCAACTAAGTTATGACGATAATCCTCCTGGTCAGTGACTGTGGCCCAACTAAGTTATGATGATAATCCTCCTTGTCATTGACTGTGGCCCAACTAAGTTATGACGATAATCCTCCTGGTCAGTGACTGTGGCCCAACTAAGTTATGATGATAATCCTCCTTGTCATTGACTGTGGCCCAACTAAGTTATGACGATAATCCTCCTGGTCAGTGACTGTAGCCCAACTAAGTTATGACGATATTCCTCCTGGTCAGTGACTGTGGCCCAACTAAGTTATGACGATAATCCTCCTTGTCATTGACTGTAGCCCAACTAAGTTATGACGATAATCCTCCTGGTCAATGACTGTGGCCCAACTAAGTTATGACGATATTCCTCCTGGTCAGTGACTGTGGCCCAACTAAGTTATGACGATAATCCTCCTGGTCAGTGACTGTGGCCCAACCAAGTTATGACGATAATCCTCCTGCTCAGTGTTCGTTGCCCAATTAAGCTACGAACTTTTGGGACAAGGGTCCAACTGGCCCAGCTGTTGTGATGTAGGATATGATACCCACAGTAGACCCGATCGGGATTCGAACCCCGATCTCTTGGTCTTCAGCAGGCCAGTCTAACACTAGAGTGACACTTTAGACCAAGTGGCCACCAAAGCGGGTATCGTGAAAGTAGATCTAGTAACTTTACTAGTTCTCCGATAAGGCTCATCTATGATTATTGAAGTACTGTACAGTATATCACGTGGAGGATGGATTGCGAAACGCAAATGTAGGCTAGTCTCCTTGTAGGGAGGGCTAACTCGCACCGCTAGTCTGTCCATTGTTAACTAATACGGTAAGACAATGCGTGTGTATGCGGTGCAGTAGTTGCATTGCCACCATGTACAATCGTGGCACAAAAACAAAACATGTCTGGGTTACCATAATTTTCTTATAATAAAAATTCCATTTTTATAGAGCATGGATTGAAATCTAGAAGAATGAATAATCTGTCATCGAATTTACTGGTGTGAAATATTATGGTTGGTGTTTAAGGCGGTACTCAAAAAAAGGTCAGTATTTTTTGTAGTTTTTTTAGTAAAACATTTTTTGGTCAAAAGAAATCAAATAATGCTAGAGTATCTATCATACAATGCCATGTCTAACGATACTACCACTTTATTTCCTGTATGAATGAAGTGGTTTTTTCAAATTGTTCCATAAAAGTTGGTTGCACAGAGTTTCTATAAGTTCTGCTGTAATTAAAGGTAACGTGGAAAATTTGGACACTGGTTTTGTTTTGTTTCGCCAATTAATATTATCCTCTGTAAATTTTTCAACCGCTTATTTTAATTCTACTCCAAACAAAACATATACAGTACTTAGACACCTCATTCAACATTCTCAAAACGGCCATGTTGAATATATCCTGCCGTGAATGTTAAATAATTTGTTGAAAACTTATTTGAAATCCCTGCCCTTAAAAAAATATTATTTGATTTCAATTTCTTTCATATACACCAACTACAATTTTTTTTTTTTTAAATGTATAACCATTTTGGCCGCCATCTTATTTTCAGGTCTCCAGACAAATTTGGAGCTAATCACCATTGATATTCTTATTCTTCACAATAAAAGGAGGAGAGTAAGACATCTCTCACACTTTTATCACCAAAGAGACCATGGGGCTTGTTTTTTTTAACAATTGCCCCCATACTAGGTCCCTTTTGAAAAAATTCTGAATAACAAATACTTGATAATAGTTATAGTGTCGATATATCTAATTTTAGTTTTATTTCTTAGTATTTTTTAAAACCAAAGGTTTATTAATCCAATAATAATTATCTTGCGTAATCCTGTTTTAAATAATGATGACTGATGACATCAACACACGACTTATAAACTAAATTAAATCTATAACAGAAACTACATCCAGTCCCCGGCCGTTAATTCATCACTATGAAAGGGTAAACCCACATTTTACCAATGATAGATTTTTCAGCCATTCCAGGAATCAAACCCGGGACACTTAACTCAGTATACAGTGACCGAGAGTCGGCAATCCGCTGAGAATATGTACCAGTGTTGCAAGAAGGTGGGTGACCTTTGTTGTGACCTTTAAAAAACTATAGGTGAAGGGGAAGGGAATGGATCATGACGTCGTAGCAAGCATCGTGAGTCATGCTTGACAGCTACTAAATTATTTTTTTTGGGAAGCCCAATTTCGACTACCAACATTGATTGAGAGTCACTAAAATTTGGCATTTGTGTCTTGTTTGACTTATTGACTATAAAATACAGCTAAAAGATTATAAAAAGATTTCTTATGGATTACTTTATGATTTCTCTTTACATTAATAACCAAACAGACTAAGAATAAAAATAAGATTGGTAATAATATTTTTCACCGGTGTGGCAACATCAGTTTACAGATGTTGGGCTTTCTATGAAAATCAGACTGCATTGGAATATAAGAGAGAGAAACACAGTTAATAGAAAGATGATGGAAAGGTCTTACCAGGGTATACATTTTTTTATTTACGACTGTACTCTTCACAGAAAGCGTCTTCACGAAAACAAATTAATAGTATTGTTTGAGGAAAAAGAGCATAATGTTGGGAATGCATTTAGGATGATGCAGGGGCGGCCTGGAATAGATTGGTCCTTCAGTAGGTTTGTTTCACCCAAGCTTAGATAGTGTAAAAAATGTAGCTAAAAACAGATAAAAAAATAAAAGTTCATATGTTTATTTATTCTAAAGCTGTAGTTGCTGTTGCGTTGTTTAAGTTGTAAAAACTTATATATATCACTCGATAATCCCATTTCCGCTGATTGCAATTACGAGAAAGCAGCTTAACAGATTTTGACAAACGACCACTCAATTTAAAGGTTAGGGGTCCAGGATGTCGGCAAAAATAGTAGCTTCCAACGAAACCATGATTTCCATTGCAAGTTTACAGCTTTTCTATTGTGTTTGCAGTGGCTTACCTGTAAATTTTTTGTCTATATCACTATGGAGACCCTGATCTGTGCATGATTGTATAACAATAATATTAGGTTAAAATGTCATTTTGGTTGGAATGCTGATTTTTCATACATACGGACCTAATTGACACTGTTCCCTTACGTGACAGGCAGGAAATTGTGCATATAGTTCAAAAAAACAATAACTCCATACTTAATTCACTCTCACTTTCTCAAAACTTCCCTATCCTTGCATTCTCCCTTCAGTAACATCTATACAATGAGTCATGCTTCCTCTTTATTCTTAAAACTCCTAATGTTTCTCTTTTTCATACATTTCTCTACAACATTTAGCCACTTCTTACATTGCCTACCTCTTTCTTTTGGTCTACACACTCTACCTTCATGTATTTGCTTCATCACTCAAATAACACTCATCCTCTCAAATGTACAAACAAACTTAAGGCGCTTTTTTAATAATGACCTATTGAATTCCATTTCAAACCGCACTCCTTCAGCACCTATTCATTACTGTTTCTGTCCATATGAGTTTTTCCACATACATTTCTTAGATGTCTCATTCCAACCGCATTAACCTTGCTCTTGTGTTTCTTGTGACAAACCCACACTTCACATCAATACAACAATATTGGTGTTGGCACGCTGCTTTTTCTACTTCTTTATGTGTAAATATTTCCTCTGGTCACAAAATGGCCGTCATAATAACAAGTCCTAGTACATTTTTTAACAATATTCTTTGAATGAGGGAATTAATTTCCTAAACTGGACAAACATTTTTCTGGTGAAATGCCGCTGACATTAATTCAAATTAAAATCATTAAAACTGGACATAAGTCACATTATACAAGATTAAGTATGTAGTCAATTTAACAAAAAGGTGTTATTGTGTTTCAAACACGTTACTTGATTTCTTATGAATAGTCGTTCTTTGTTTACATCTGCATGAATAAAATATACTAGCAAATTTTTCATTTTTAAAATTTTATTCTAGGTATTTAACATGAACTTTTTAAAACGACTTATTAAATCAACATACAAGAATTGTTATCAGTGAGAGCGTAGGGCCTACCAATTTTGTCAGTAAAGATATTTCCACATACCATGCAGTGTTCACTTACACGCCACAACCAATATGGGGCCAACATCTTTACTTCCCCTTTGAAGGAAGTTGTACTACGGATTTTTATCGCTCAAGAAAAAAATGTATCGACCCCGGCCAGGTTTGGACCCACAAACATTGGGTTCTGGGGTGAGCACTTTGTCCCAAGACCACTGAGGTTAATACACTAACAAAACTTTACCATAAATTAATTTTACAGCATTTGCTGCACAATCAACTTTTTATTTATGTTTAAGTTGTGGAGAGCTTGGATGGTTGTCATTCAAATAAACTACGAAAGAAAATTATTTTTGGTCATGATTGGGAGAACACATCCAAACCAAACTACAATTTTAGAAACCTTTAAATATTTTCTAGTAGCATCTTTTTTCAAAATATTATTTTGGGGATTTCTCCTTCGGTTTTTGAAGGACATGACCCCAAATTTCTGTTGCTTGCTGGCTTTAGTTGACAATACCTCTTTAAACAACAACTGCTCGTAGCCACTGAGCTTATTAGCCCTTGTTGCTGAAGTTGTTTTAAATAATGTGCCATGTTGGTCTGAGCATCTCCTCCAACATTTAGTTTAGTATATAAAATTTCAGTTTTTTTAATAGCTATGAAAAGTATGATCATTAATTCATCGTCATGTAACATTCTTACTATGATATTTTCCTTTTTTACTTACAAGATAAATGGTAATAATAAGAATGAACCACCAAATTGTAAATTGTGTTATCAGTCCAATAATATTAGCAGAAAGAATTTTACATGTTTTCTATTATAGCTGCGTAGTAATGTTATTTTTATTTTGTCATTATTCGTCAAATAACATAATCTGCTGTAATATTACTTTCAATAGATAGTATCAATGCTGATCAAATAATATTAGCTCTGGCTATTAATTCTAAATAATATTAGGGTTACATCGTGTCAATGATGACTGGAAAAACTATATTTTTAACATATTTTAAGTACTTATAGACAGTTATATCACTATACAACAATAATTATTCTATAGTTTAAGTAACTTTAAGTGAATTGTGAGCCCTTTTCCAATTTCAAAGTATTGTTTAAATAATGTTATAACTAAACACATTTTTAATAGACTAATGCTAATGATGTTAATAGGATTATGGCTCGAATCAAATAAAAGCTTTGTACACTATTATTGATTCCCCCTAAGCTGAGACCTGATGTGAACAAGGCCATTTTGAAATCTATTCTCTGATTTGATAGTGAACAGACTTTAATTAAAATGTTGATTTTTCTCAAATTCACTTTTAAAAACCATCATTTCAATTTATACTTTATAATTATGTTATTTAAATATAAGTTAATGTAATGTATTATAGTATCGAAAGAGGCAAAGAATGCAGTATGTAAAAGTGTGTTAACACCAACATTGTTGTATGGATGTTTATTTTAATACAGTGACTTACTACCCATTCGGGTTGTATACGCTTGTATGTTTGTGAAGTGTGGGTTTGTTAGGAGAAACACAAGAGCAAGGTGAATGTGGTTGGAATAAGATATCTAAGAAATGTACGTGGGAAAACTCGTATGGAGAGAGTCGGTAATGAATGGATGCTGAAGGAAGTGCAGTTTGAAAGGGAATCCAATAGGTCAATGTGAAAGAAGTGTTTTATGATGTTTTGGGCATGTTGAGAGGATGAGTGTGGATCAAGTG
Source organism: Timema bartmani (assembly GCA_902151455.1). Classification (NCBI taxonomy): domain Eukaryota; kingdom Metazoa; phylum Arthropoda; class Insecta; order Phasmatodea; family Timematidae; genus Timema; species Timema bartmani. The sequence continues at coordinate 118,574 of CABFWB010001045.1, read as the reverse complement.
AAGAAGCAAATATATGAAGATAGAATGTGTGGATCAAAAGGAAGGAGTACCGTAGGCCATGAAGACTTGGCTAATTGTTGTATATGAATGTGTGAAAAAGAGAAACATTAAAAGTTGTAAGAATAATAAAGAATGTATGATTCAGTGTATGGATGTTGTTGAAGCGAAGGAAGTATGCAAGGATAGGGATGTGTGGAGAAAGTTAGTAAGAATGGATTAAGTACAAAGTTGTTGTCTAAGCTGGATGTACAGTAGGGTGGAATGAAAACAGGGGTTAAAACACTTTTTTTTAAACTAAGTTTTCTAATAGGGTGCAAAAGTTGCCTTTTAGGATCAGTTTTAATACTGCAAAATTTTGAAGCTCTATGAAAATGTTTTGAGGTGCCGCACGGTCCTTAAAAAATGAACTTTTAGGTAAAAAAACCCAAATTTTCAAAAATTGTTTTTGGACTATAATTTTTATTTTAAACACTTTAAATAATATTGATGACAAATATAAAAGCATATTCTTCATTTAAACCGTTGAAAGTTTTCCAAGAAGATATTTATTTGAGTGCAATATATTTGTTAATATATCAAATTTTGGTGATTTTTTTATGAAATTTCAATGAATACAATTATACTATCCAAAACAGATATAAATATTTTACTTGTGGATATATATGTGCTATAAAAGCAACATACATTCACTACAGGATAAAATTTGTCACTGTATATAAGTATATTATATTAAAAATATTCAACAGAATAAGAAAAAATGTCATTAACCTTTTTTTGTTAAAGAATAACATTGTCATTTTACTTTTATATTGAAATGTTCCTTAGTTTCAAATATTGGTATCAATTTCTGCGATTCTATTTTCGCTTTTAAAAATCCATCTCTTGTGAGGCCCCACATACGGCCAATGATGATTCAGTAACTAAATTCACCATCCTTTTAACGGCTTGCGTATGACACGGATAAAGGGGAAAGTTTACTGGTGGAAGGTCTTTATTAGCTTGTGCTTTACCAGTGTTAGTCACAATTCCATCACATCCTACAGTAGTTATGTCTATGGGTCGGTTATAAACATTATAATACAACACAATGCTATCCTTAATATCCTAGAACGTGGTGCCACATATCCCAAATATTTCGAACCAGGCTCTTCAATAAGTGACACATGTTCTTCTACAACGGTTTTCCTGTGATATTTGCTCCCTATCTTTTCCTGTACTAAAGTTTTGTCTCGTCTTCCCTCAAAATAAAGTTCTTTGTTAGTTGTTGTAGTGCTTTCATTGTGGCCTTCTATGCAGTTTTTTCGATTCTTTGACCTTTCTCTTCTAATCTTCATTCTAACAATTACTTTACTTTTGTCCTCTTCACTAATGAGGCCACTATCCTGAAGAACTGCACTTGAAATTGCTGCATCAGCTCTATTAGAAACACCAGTTCGATCACATACTGAATTTACAGTAGGAAATTTCATGCGCATTTGCGAACTTAGTGTTGCAATCTGATAAGATGTTAAAGCCACAACATCATTTGCTTCTAATTTCATGTATTCTTCATATTCTTTATTTTTCTCATCTACGACACATTTTCCATCTATTCCATTCTTTTTCAGTATTTTTTGTTCCTTATAATTTATTTCTCTCTCCAATACTTTGAGTTTTTTTAATGCTAGATTTCTAGATACTGCAACATCAACTGCACTAATAACCATTTTTTCAAGTCGTTCTTTGGTCTTATAAAATTATTTGCTCTAAATTCGGAACCTTCTTTTCTTTTTCACATTTACAAAGCGCAAAATTTAGACATTTGTAGGCAGCGATGTCAAAAATAAGTTTACTCTAATTCTCAAACAAAATCAAATTTTATTCAAAAGCTTTAGTTACCTTTCTATTTTTTGATCTGAAAATATTTCTCTACCTATCATGATGTTTTCTTATCATTTGCAAGATATGAGTGTGGGATACGACAGTAATAGAAGCTCTTGACCACAACTTTTCAATTTTTTCTACCGATATTTCTGATATTTCACTTACGGTAGATTCCTTTCTCTGGTTTTAGATCATGCCTTATATTAAGATAACACTTCATTACTTCTTCATAGGTCAGCAGTAATATTTTACTAAGGTCTTTTGGATAGCCAAAAATGGAGCACTAGTGCATTGGCCGAGTCTGTACTGTTTTTGACATTACCATTTTTACTTTACTGTTACAAGATATACACAAAAGAAAATAACACTATTGTCTATACAGCGTAAAACCCGAACGGTTAGTAACACGCAGTGCTAAATTAATAATAAAAAACTATAGTCTATAACACAAAAAGAAAAACTAGATGAAAAAACAACTCAAATGAGACTGTTTCACATTGGAATTGTAGTACCACATCACAGCATGAAGCTCAGAAAGCCACCGACTGGAGTGGAGCTTGGAGCTACCCCTCCCTGCCTACTAAGCTGCGCTTGTCACAGCTTGTTCAAGGTCACACTATACCTCAGCTATGCTACTACTTGTCACGTTCTGCCTGATATTGATGGAACGAAGAATATCACAATTCAATATTTAAGTAAAAATAAATTAACAACAAAAAATGTCAAAAATGTAAAAGATGTGCAAAAACCACAAAAAGTAAAAATTTCCATCTGTTTGTGGCACCTCAAAAAATTATTTGTTTGATTTGATTTTTTTGTCAATTGACAACAATAGTCAAACGTTTATTTTTATCTTCATTAGAAATTTTTGTTCAAAAAATTATTGTCTTCAGAAATCTACCAAAAAAAATGAAAAAAATCATAAATGTATTAAACTTCAACCCGTTTGCGGCACCTCAAAAACTTTTCTGGTTACTTTGATGTTTTAGTCAGTTCATTACATTAGTAAAAGGCAAGTTTATATCGCTATTAGACATTTGAATTTAAAAAAACATTTTTTCATTCCACCCTAATGTACAGTTCTTTGCCTTCCCCATAAGGAGACGGCATGATTAGGTACTTATGTAAGCATATGTATCTATTACCATTTTAATAAATGTAGGTCGTTGCTTTTGTGCTACCTTTAGACAGCTATTCATAATTATTAAATCTGTTTAAATATTTATGTAGGAGCCTTTAGATCTATTTACTTAATATGAATCACAGTAATAAGCTAAACATCAAATGAGACACTTTCATCTATAGCTCTTTCAAACCAGTCTTTTGATACTCTTGGCTTGGTTTAGATCAGCCCATATTAATACTTAATCTTTTTAAATAATAATATCCCAAGACCCTTGAGGTTGGTCCAGCCCCAGAGAGTTCTAGTGACATGCTATGGGTGATCACGATTTGGTTTGAATTCCAGCCAGATGCATTAAAGCAGGATTTTCACATCCTAACTGCGGTTTTTTCATCTTCCCTCTAGATAACTGAAAATTTCCTTAAGCTTTGTATTTTATTTTGAAGTAGGATTTTGGTAGGAAGAACAGTTTAGAATACACACTTTTTTTGCAAGAATTTTAAAATATTATTAATATTATTTTATAAGTAATGATAATATCTATCAAATGTGATGGTTGTCATGTAACTTGACGTATGAATGCATTAAAACTATTTTAGTTACGTAGCTGTCAGATGGTGTTCTCCCTACTAGAATCTTACTTTAGTATAAGTTGCGAGGTGTGTGACCGGTACTAAGAAATTAAGACTTAGGCTGTACTATCCATAGCTAAGCTACTATTACATTGCTTGCAAAAATAATGTAGGGGAGGGTAGGAGGGGAAACAGGTTGAGTCCCTAAAGGCTGTGCCGCACTGTGCTACTTCACTAGGCCTACTACATTTTCCAGCTACTTCTATGTCACAATGTGTTAAGGTAGCGGCGAGTACAGCAAAGCACTTGGTTGTGTGGATTGGATTTCAACACAAAATAAATACAGCACACACCGATATAGCCTCATGATGATGAATAACATCCGCTACTGTACTGTGACTCCACTCTCACACCAGACTACTAGAGTGCCAGCGGCAAGTGACTCGTGTGACCCTCAAAGTCGGCTATTGGCTATTAAGTAGCACCAAAAGTTTAAAATGTCCAACTTCTCTAGCTACTGCTCTTTGACCCGCCAGTGAGCACTAGTAGCCGCTGTTTTTATGTCACACTAGGCTACTTACTAGCAGCTACTCAAGTAGTGATAAAGTAAAGTAACACAGTATGACACTGCCCTAACTCATTGACTTCAGTGCCTGACATTAAGATGTAAAGTTAGCGTAGCAAGGATTTAGGCCCATGTATACCTTCTTTGGTTGAAATGGAATAAAATAAATGTATTAAGAATTTTGAATAGCCTGGTCCAGTTAGTTAATGTGGGCTGTGGAGAACAAACTAATCAATATTGATAATGGTAATGTCCTAATACAGTACAATGCATTTAACAAGTTTTTATTAAACTTGACTGCAACATTTTTTTACTATGTCTGGATGCTTTTAACATCGTTTTCCCCTCATACTTCAAAATATTTAAACCAATTTTAATGGGTTATTTTTTTATGAAATGGGAGGCTACACTGAATATCTAATTTAGCTTTATAGTTATAGCGCATTTAAGTTAATCCAAACTAAAAAATATTTAAGCTATGACAATTTCATAAGTTAGAACCACAAATAAGCAAAAATTGTGTATATACTATTTTTTGTTTATTATGAACAATCCTAACCTCAATATAATAGTGGCTGTCTAGGTATAGTCAAAGTTGGTTGGGATCCTATATGATCTAGTTCATAGTTATAGCACACATTAGTTATTGTAATGAAAGAGACCCTGTGAAATGGGCAAGTCAAGTTATAATTTTCTCAATTTAGTTTTAAAAACATTAATGTTAATATTCTAACATATTTTCCTTTTATGTGTTAAGTGTTGCTAACATCGTTGTCTGGTAGTGTTATTTTCATAAAAATACTTTAAAAAAATGTTATTCTGTGACATAAATGAGTACAATAACTGTTTAATTAATACTAGATAACTGATATAATCTTAATATTTAAGATAATGTGTAGCCTATCCCCGGGTGTTGTGAACAATGATGCATTTTTGTAGCGGTATGTAACCAAGAATACATGTTTCTGACGTTCACATTATGGTTGCTATCCCCAAAATTTTATTTTTTTGCAGTATTTTGATAAAAATAAATTGTTCATTTATCCAATAAGTACAAATTTTTATTAAATACAGTAGTGCTCATCATGATTGCAGAGGTTAAACGTTTTCTCTATTTACTCGGTGTTTATTTGATTTTGAAAAATAAGGACATAGTCAAATATATATATAATTATATATAAAAACGAGTTTTAAGTATACAGATGAGTCACTCCAATCTGGTTAAAAAAAATGACATTTCTAATTATTACTCACTGGTCAGAGCGCTCTTCCATTACTATTTCAGCAGACACCATACGGACGTCCATCCATTGATTAATGGGCCATATTAAATCTGAAATATTCAAAAGTTTAATGAAACCTGTACCAAGACTTATTGTACTATAATCTAAGTCAAAATATATTCGGGGGCTTCATATAATAAATGCCTCAAATATTTTACTTGACTTAGTAAATATGCCGCATGATGTCATTGAAAAATGGCGACAAAGCTAAATATCATTTTACTCTTTGTGTAGTTATTTGAAATTATTTATAATAATAAAAGTATAATAAATAAACATTATAAGTATTATAACAACATCAGAGAAATTTGCAGCCAGCCATTAAAGTTTAAGGTCAAAATTTTAGAATATTACCTGAATATCGTCTTGACTTTTCGATCACTACTAAATCTACTGTGCTGCTATCTGGGAGTTGGTATAGGATATAGAAAAAAAACTACCGTAATTATTAAATAAGATATTAAAATTGCAATTTGTAAAGCATTAAACATCCTTAACGTACTGAAACACAAACTCACAGTTAAATAATTACATTGAGTTAAATATATTTAAAGATAAGAATGTTGATAATTAAACATTCATATAAATTTTGGGGATGTTCAATTCTGTTGGCTAACTTGTATAACCCAGCTATTTATTTATTATTTAATTTGAAAGATGGCTTCGCTCATGTCTCGTATTAATTTTGGAATTTTGAATGATTTCACTAATGTGTTTAATTTTAAAATTAGAAGTACATTAATGTCAAATAATAACCATATTTATTCTTTTCGATGCTTGAAAACGGAATCAGTAGAACCTACTCCTATCGATGAAGATATGGATGAAACCGAAATAGATGAAGCAATGTTGGAGAGGGAAGCAGACATTCAACAGAAGAGAAATAAATCCCGACTACTTCCTCAACATAAAAATATGGTAAATGGAGAACTTCCTTATGCTGAAAGCAAAGCTTGGTTTCATGAGACTCTAAAATACAAGCGAAAAATGTACGGGCGTTTCGGAGAGAAAAGCGGTGTTAACCCTGGATTAATGTGGCCGACGAATGATGAAATTGCAGAAACATTGGACTATGAAAAGGTTGCATTTCCATACACCTTGCAAGAGATGATAGAAAAATCTAAATTGGAAAAGGAAGAAGAAGTGAGAGTGCAAAAAGAAAGAGAGGAAGAGATCACCAAAAAACTTGCCAAATTGGATCAATGGAAAGCAGAACTAAATGCTAAAATTGCAAAGAAACTAGCAGATGCCAAAGCATCTAAAGATAAAAAAGATAGGTTGGTAGAAGAAGTCCGAAGACACTTTGGTTTCAAGGTAGATCTCCGGGATGATAGGTTCAAAGAAATGTTAGCCCAAAAGGAAAAAGAAGAAAAGAAAGTAGAAAAAGAAGCGAGACGTAAAGTAAGAGAAGCAAAAATGTTGTCCAAACTGGCTGAGATGAGTGCAAAGGCAGGAGTCACAAATTCAGAACCGATACAAACTACAACTTTACAAGATCCACAGCCAAACACTGTCAAAACTAAATAACATATTGACAACCCATTTTGAACATAAAATGAAGCATTAAGTGACATATTAGTATGACATATTTTGTTCTTGGTGATAATTGATCAAAGTTATATCTGGATAATGAGCTCAAAGATATCTAAAAACTAAAGACTAAGTAAAAGGAAGCAAAAAGTGAGTGTACAAAGATTAGTGCAAAGGCTGGAGTTTCAGTATTTATAATTGCTAATAAATATTAAGAAACTTGCAGTTTCCACATCCTTTCAAGTAAAAACATATTGACTTGAGCTGTTACTTAATGCACTATTTTGATTACATTAGGGGCCCAGCCAAAGCTACACAATAGCATTTCTTGACAATTTCTCAAATATGTATTTTGTTTTGGAAATAGCTAGAAAATTGGTAGGGTCTGTATTAGTTGAATTCATAGACATTTTATACATTTAATCAAAATATAAATATATATTATAGAAAAATGTAAGGTGTACAGTGTTATAAATTTATTTATAAAGGTTTGGGTGTTTGGAGGACTTTGTTTAGTTGTATCTCACTTTAATCAAATGGTTTCACCAATTTCTGTAAACTTTTTTCCTAAATGTTTAAAAACTAATTGGTTTCGATTTACGCCAATACTAGGATCTTTATATGAAAAAGCCACTTGGCTATTTTTATAAACCAAATAAAGACTCAATCAATCAGCCTAAATTTAAAGACTTAGGCCCCTAGTGGGCTACTTTCTATTTCTCTTGAAATGAAAATAAAATAAGTTAAAAATTTATCTATGTGTACTTTCAACAACTAAATTGATCTGAATGAATTACACATAATGACCACTGGTTTTCAAAATTTGCCAGTTAAGCATCTTCTAATATCAAAACTTTTTCCTATCACCAAAGAGTAGTGTAGCTGCTGACTCTTGGCGACAAACAAATAGATTGACTGAAACCATATAAATGTGTTTAGTTTTATAAGGAAGAAAATATTTTTCTTTATATTAATACTACTTATAAATACATTTGTAGTATTCATAAAATAAATTCAATGTGACTATCAGTTCTCGCAGTAAGAATTAATTGCATTGATTCAGATAACTAAAAATTATACAATCTAAATCTTTTTCTCAGGCACCTCATTAATGAATTAAGAGAGGGTAAACCTATAAGTTATGTAACAAATAGAAGAAACAATGCAGTAACTTTAATTATAAATGCATGCCTTTTAAAAAATGTTAGGCGCTATAGTGAATATTGGATAAGAGACTGTATTTCTATTGAGTGAAAAGTTATATTTTTTAATTGTATAGATATTTATGCTGTATATTTCAGAACAGTTATTGATTGTGTTAATATACTAATAGTTATTACATTGATTGGTTATGATCTAAAGTTTACTTTGACGTTGGTACCTTTTTTTTAAACCTTTTTGAGCTCTAATTAATATGTAAGGAGTAGGTCTATCTTTTTAATACCTTCATTTTTCAACATTGCATATTCTGAAGATGTAACTTGGACTGTATATGAATAGTCTACTTATGCGGCGTCACCTTGACCTGTGCCCCTGATAGCTGCATTGGCGATCATGTGACCAAGTATAGATCTGTCCGAATAGTCGCGAAGCATACCTATGCAGTCTTCTTGAGGTCTTATCACCATGGATACGAAGTCTACTAGCCTTGCGCTGTTCTCGCAGTGTCGGTTGCGGTGTTTGACTGGCAATTGTTTTAGTATTATCGTTTTGTCTGCTAGAGCACTGACTTACGTTTTCCACCGTTTTAAATAAGGTTGTTGCCGTTCCAATAGTTTGATCAGTCTTAGCTATGAAGTGTAAAATCATCAAGACTACATAAAGTCTAAAACTCAAGGGTCTGACTAGGGAGCTTTGGACTATTCGAATACAGCCTTGGTTCTTGCCACATTCACAAGACCTGGGGGTTCAGAAGTGTGTTACCATATTCTTCTGAAGGTAATTCACCATCATTTTGCTTTTACTGAGATTCAACTTGGTTTGGATTCATACATAAAACATAGCTCATAATACTCAATCATACTGTGCACAATAAAAGCTTCAGGATGCAACAAAATATGAAAAATATATTTTGTGTACTTGCTTGAAATGTTGTAGATGTAAGGTATTTGTTATTTAAAAAAAAATTAAGATGATATAGCCTATGCCATTTAATTTATGTAGTCAATAAGTGGGTCTACCTTAATATTCACACAGTAAAATTTTAACTCAAATATTGAGGTTAGGCCTATATTTATAAATAAATGGCACTCGATAACTGTCTGTAATTTAACATCATGACTTATTGTGGATACTAATGTTTACACTATGTAATCATGATCATGGTTATATTGTAGGCTACATGTGTGGAATTAAACCCAACCTTTAAATCACTTTAAATCTGTTTAAAATATAAAATTCAAATTTTTGGTATAGCCATACTAAGATAACTGTTTATAATTTATGATATTTAAAAAAAATTATAAGATACAATATCTTCTTCATATAGTTGGCAAATAATAATTGTTAAATGAAAAATTTGTATTCAATATTGTTTCCCAAAATGAAATAAATGATGAAAATATAAAATTTAAAAAAACTGAAACGTGTCAGTAAACTGCCCTAAACAAACAAGTAGGTAAAGAAACAAATAATGAACTACAAACAAATTATTCATATGAAGCTTTACTCACTTTGTAATATTTTCTTCCTTCTGTATTGCCTCGCATTGGGAAGGATTTATACTAATGTTCTATTTGTATTATTATTATTATTATGCTACTATCATCATTATCATCACCACCACAATTGGATTTAATCCTAGCAATCCTATATTATATTTTATCTCAGGTTATACTAAAGGAGGGAGAATGCTCATCAATTCCCCCCACCCCTTTTAATTTCATAAAGGCCTATTTATTTAAACATAATTCTGATAGCTTGTTTCTATTATTTTAACATATTTGGTTACTAATTGCTAGGGGTGTGCGAGATTGAGTTTTTTAGTGAGAGACGAGACTCAACAATCGAGAACGAGATTGAGAATGAGAATTTTAGAACCCCTTACTTCAGGACGAGAACGGGAATTAGAAATTTAAAATTGATTATTTTTGATACTATCTTAAAACACTGTGCAGTAGTTCATTTGTTCAAATGAATGTACCCAAGTGAGATATAAAATAAATCAACTAACCAATATGTGTTGAATTACCCAATGTTTTCTATATTCAGGAATAAAAGAACCATTCCCGCAATTTTTGATATTATAGCTTCTCTGTCTCGACAATCGGGTCAGGAATCCCGCACACCCCTTCTAATTATTACATAAAAGTAATTTAAAAAAACCGAAATAAAATTTTTTTTAAAAGAATATAACCATGAAAAACTCCTCACTAATCGGAATGTGAGTCATTATTTAGTTCACAATTGTCTGTGCACACCACAGGTGGTATTTACTTTTGTAGCTTATAGTTAAAATATCTGTTTACTGGTTCATAACATTAAGAGGTGCCACAATTTACTGCAAACGATGTTGCCGCAAATTGCAATAAAAAAAATAAAATACAGCTACTGTAATTCTAAGGGTGAGGGTTTGAATTGTCCTACCTATAAATAACTAATAGTTGACAGACTGTGAACAAATACATCACAAAACTAGTTTGGATGAGTAAATAAATAAGAGACTGTTATTGATTCACCTTAAGCTGAGACCTGATGTAAACAAAGAGCCACGTGGAAGTCTATACGCTGATTTGCTATTGAACAGACTTCGATGGTATCCTTTCACTAAATAGTCCCTCTTATGTGTTGTATTAAACTTGTTTTGAAAACACATTAGAAAATTACAATAACTAAAACTATCACTTCATTTGATTTTGAAATTATACTTTAAGTTTTTCAAGCGCTATTAGAATACCAACGAACTCCTGACTCATCGTTGAGGGACCCCATGGTACAGTCCTTATCACAAATTAACGTCAAGTCATCAACGGTCAGTCGACAGTTAATCTCGGCAGCGTCAAATGACAGTTGTAGTGTTGAGTACTTCCCGTCTATTTATGGTGTTTTCTGAGTCTGTCCTGAGTTATGTTAGGCATAAGAAAGGAAATTTAAAAGCATTAAAAAATACAAAAATTTGTAGTGACTTATTTCGCTATGGCACTGACTATGCATGGTCATGCCTGTTTAAAATATTTCACTGGTGTTCCACCAATTATGTAACTCCTTCGCATAGTGATGTGGGAATATTCGTTTACTTCAGGTCTGAGGATGAATCAATAATAGTAGACAACTATATGGAGGCCGAGTTCAATCAGATTCAAATTATCTGGTTAGAATTATAAAAATATTAATGAAATCCCCTCCTTAGGATTTATAGGCATGTCAACACAATAGGAAGATAAAACGTCACATTTAATAAATTCAGTGCTAAATAAAAAGATAAAGTTTAAAAAAAGTTTTGTTTTTTAAATTAATGAAAAATAAAATTTCAAATTTTATATATACTATTAAATAAAACACGTCTTATTAAAACAAATTTAAAAATAAGGAAACCAAAATGACAGCAATAAAATGTTAAAAAGGTGATAGAAAAGATGTTCATGCACAATACATCTCAATGCACAGTAATCAGATAAAATATTAGTCAATTCCTTGCTAAAAATTAAATCTAGATGAATTTGATCATACATAATCATCAACTGTTTCCAGCCTGTGGCCGAGTCAGTTTAGTAAAATGCCTCCATCTTCCTCTATCCTTCCACCAATCTTCCTCCTTTAATTTCTTCCATTCTTCTCCTCTCACTTGAACATTTTCTGTTATCTGCTCCTCCCATCTATTTCTTGGCCTCCCTTGCGGTCTTTTTCCTACATACTTCATTTCCAACATTTTCTTTGGCATCCTCTCTTTTACCATCCTTATTACATGCCCATACCATCTCAATCTTGCTTCCTCTATCTTATGTACTCCCTGTACCCCCACTCTTTTAGACAACTTCATTCCTTATCTGGTCAAACCTATGACACTCAATCAAAATGTGACAAAAAGTCAACAGAGACATCACAATCATGGCTGGACTTCTGATTAAAGTTGTCCAGTATTCAGAGTAAGGCTTACATTGCTCATTGTTCCACTTATGCTTCACTTTCTTTCTTGATTAGAAAATCAAATCTAGTGCAGTTTAAAGAACATTTCTTGTGCTCAGAGAAGATCCATGTATGAAAACAAAGTAATAAAAAGCACACTAGCATGTTGATACAAGTCAAAAAGTACTTTCAAAAGATGTAAAAGTATAGTGCCAGTATTCAATAACCTATTTCGAGCACTGTTGATCATACAAAAGTCACTTTAAATGAAGATGGCAACCTAACCATAAAAGTGAGATACTTTGGGTCCACCATGTAAATAATGTCGCTTGATTATCTTGGGTTTTTGTCGGGCAAATCAGGTTGCAAGTACCTTGATGTAAATCTTTTACACTAAGATTCCTGAAAAAATATATTTTAATAGTTATTTATGTTGAATTATATTTTGCCTTTTAATTTTATAATTATTCGACACAAATATGTAATTCCTTCTGTGTAAAATTCCTAAATTGATCCCACAGATAATGCACCTTATTTGAGGGGTCATCAGTTTATTAATTAATTGTTTTTATTCCCCAGATTGGGGCTTCTCATCTTCAAGTAAATGAACATTGGTGCATGTTCTTATAATAATTTACACTCATTCTGTTTACTTATATAGAAGTTTGAATTGTTGATAGTCAGTGGTGCCACCACTGAGCGTATCAATAAAAATTACTTACACTATGGCATTAGGAACTCGAAAGTTCATTGCCACACTTACAAAATTACGCAATCTATCCCTATCTTGAGCTAATTCTATCCAGTCCCCCCATTATACCCTAGCCCTATCAAGAGCTAGTTCTATCCAGTCCACCTCACTACACTCTATTTCAGGTCCTAATGTAATCCTCCCATCTGTTTATAGATCTTCCCAATGGTCTCTCCCCATAAAGTTTGCCAGTCAGTACGCTGAACGAAGTTTTAGAACCTCCCATTCGCACTTGTATCCTAACAATGTCTAGTGGTGAGTACAGGATATGCAACTCATCATTATGTAATCCCTTTCACTCCCAAGTATGTTAATCCCTTTTTGGACAAAATGTCTTCCTAAGAACCTTGTTTTCGAACAGTAAAACAACCTTCAAATAAAACATTTAAAAATAACTCGGTTTTTACACCGGTCTTCGTGCAGGTTATGGGTAATTCATCATATGTCGGTTTTGGAAATTAAAGGGGCTGGTTTAAACAATTATAGCAATATTACCCATCCCAACTTAACCTAACCTTCAATAGCTAGACACATGGAAGGTTAAGTTTCGTTGGGTTGAGTTAGCTTGTAATTAATAGCATATAAGCAACTAAAACACCTGTTTTATGTGGGTGAACAATCCAAGCAATGTGCAACATTTTTTAAATAATTTTTCAGGTTTTAAATTTATGTACACCTGTTGACACATTTGCCCCAAATTTCAGCAGGAAGTATGAAAAATTCTCTCTACAACAATATTACCCAGAACTTAACAAAACCTAACCTTTGATTGGCAGCTACATGAAAGGTTAACTTGTTTTTAGGATTTCAGACACCATTTATGTGGTTCAGTTGCATGTGTTTCAAATTTTCAGCTAATCAAGAAGAACAAAAGATCTTATGGACAGATTTTTTTCACACCTGTTCAGTGGTTCCTCTATAATCAACCCAAATTTCAGAACACCATTATAAGAACCGCTTTGGTGGGCACATAGTCTAAGGCACTATTCTCACAGTAAACTAGACTGCTGATGATGGGGAAATCGAGGTTTAGATCTCGGATATACTGAGGGTGGTTTTCCCAAAACGATTTTACATTCTCCCTCCACACAAATGCGGGTACACTTCCTTTAAATATAACCTTCAGAGAGGCCAGGCAAAAGTGGTATTAACCCATAGAGCCATAAAAGTCTAAATATGGGAAATTTCAAAATAGGTCTCCAATAAATTGGGGTGAGAGAGAATTAATTTACAAATCACTTTAAGAGAGGTACAGACAGCATTGACATAAATAGCAGAGATATTGTGGAATAACTCAAAATAATTCTTAACTCTTTGAAATTTCTAAACATGAGTTGGTGAAATGGGGGTAGGGGGGCTGTTTAAAATTTCTAAAACTTAACTACTTCTAACTGTAGTAGAAGATTGAAATTTGTTAGGCAGGTATAAAAACTACTCCAAACAAACTTTTTTTTTTCAAAGTGAAGGACTGGAAAATGGCAGAAGGGTACCCCATAAAATTTCCAAAATTAATAAAATAGAACTCTTTCCACATGATAGAAAATAGAAATATTTCCATACATTTTGAGAGATAGATTAGCAGATAGAAGGATCAACCCATGCAACCATAAAATCGGGAAAGGTCAAAATAAGTATCTGAAATTTTGTGGGATATAAATAGACAATTATGTAAGTAAAGTATAAAATTAAGTTTTGGCAGGCAGGTAGAGAGCTACCATACCAAGTAGTCAACTAAGACTTAGAATATGAAAGTCAGAGTTGTATAAATGGGGGAAGGGGAGTTAAAAATGTTCAAAACTATAGAAAAACTACTTCCCACAGGTGGTATAAAACTTAATTTAGACAATAAGGTAGCGGGTTCACTCCAAATAACCATAAAAGCCTGATAATTTTAGATTGAGACTCCAGGAAATAGGGGAAAGGAGGTATAATAACAGAAAACCACACTTTTAGGTGTTAAAAATTCCATTTTGCTATAACTAAAACTCAGCAGAAAGTTAAATGTCCCACTAAATGAACATAAACGTCAGATAATATTAAATTTCAAATTGTAACTCCAGGAAATAAGGGGGTCAGGTGATGGGGTATTAACAGGTAACAAAACTTTTAGGTGGAATGAAAAAAAGTTGCCAGGAGTATAGTGGGATTACCCCAAACACCCGAATAATTTTTAAATATTTTAATTTTCTAAGTGGAAGTTTGTAAAATGAGGAGAGGAGGGGTTCAAAATTTCAAAAACTTACATAAAAACTACTTCTCACTGCAGTAGATGATTTAAATTTGTCAGGCAGAGGTATGAGAGCCACCTCAAACATTGTGAAGCTAATTCAATTTTAAAAAGGAAGGACCGAAAAATGGAAAGGAGGGCATACTCCCCAAACATTTCCAAAGTTAATATAATAGAATACTTCTCGTTTGGTAAAAAATTGAAATATTTACAGGAAATTCCTAAATAGCAAGACAAGTTTGACATTTTTTTAATTTTAAAGCAAAGGTCAGTGAATTGGGTGAGGAGTGGTAGTGGGTGAATGTAAAGTTTCAAAACATGTGGAAAAAAACACTTTTTGGTGCTGTATAAAATTGATTTATATCCAAGTAGTTATAAAAATTGCCCCAGATAATCAGAAAATACTGAAAATTGATTCCAAAATATTAGGTGCTCAAAATTTCACACACTATTATAAAAAAAAACTGCTTGGTGTCGTAGAAAATCAAAATATGACAGATAAATGCAAATACCAATATGTATCTATAAAATACCAGTATTTCATTTACACTGTTGAGCTGTGATCCTATTTTTTACTTCAATTTTTTATCACTTTTGGGCAAACAGAGCATTTTGAAATAACATCCCAATCTCGACATGTTTAGGTCAGCCTTCCTATTTTTCACATTAACTCACATAATTTAAACTAATAAAGAATCAATATTTTTAAATTATTTAAGATTTGGTTACTATTTTCTTTGATTAATTGTATATTCTAAAAAAGAAAAAAGCTACTTATATATTTTCCATGCAATACAAGAGGAGGAGTTTAAAGAGGAGAAACTCACAATATATTTATGAGGAATATTAAGTTGAAGAGTATCAAGGTAAAGTTGTGGTTGGATGGATCTCAAAATTGGGGTTGTGTGCAGGGGCGGATTTACACATAGCCCTAGTAGGCACATGCCTACGGCGGCAGATTTTAAATGACGAAAAAAAATACATATTGTTTTCTGCCAGTTAAATAATTTTATGGCTTCATTGTGTGTGTGATTGTTGTGATTTGCTGTATCTGTGTACCAACATTACAGAGTATCGCCTTAATTCACTGAAAATCGTCTTAAATGAAGGTCACTTGTTGGATGAAGAGGATTTGTCTGTCATCGTTAACCAGTTCGCTAAGCATAAATCAAGGCAAAAGATACTATATACTATTTTCTTATTGTGTACATGATAATATTTTATCATTTTCTACAGTCTACTATTGCAAACTTTATACTTTATATTTTTAAATTATATAATATTTGAATTTGTGTGTTGTGATAGAGTAAGATTATTTATTTCAATTTTTTAAGTCTTTGCTTAGATTCTTACTACTTTTAAAACCTCACTATAATAAATAATAAAATAATGTAAGCATGTTTTATCTGTCATTCCACATATAGTACTTGTGTAAGCCTATATGGTATATATGTGTGGGTGTATGGTGGGTGGTAAGGGGGAAACAGGGATTTAGAAGGTTAGAAATTAAGGTATGAAAAGTGGGCGGCAAATTATCCAGTGCCTATGGGCGGCAGTCGTAAATCCTCCCCTGTTTGTGTGTGATATATTTGCATTCACTTTTAAAACATTGAACACATGTTAATTATGCTAGATGTAAATATAAGAAGTGGCTTTATTTTATAAAAGACTAAATCTGTAAATATATATATTATTGCTATGCTATGTTTTTAAAAAATTAACTGGTTTATGAAAAAATTAATAATTTCAAAATATTTTTACTTTATTAAAAGTATCAACTTAATAATTAATATTTTTTTTAATTTATTAAAAATAACGCACACTCATGACTTATTTCTAAAGTCCTGAGCAAAACATGATTACAAAGTATTATCTACTCAAGACATCAACATTGTTTATTGTTTCCCCTCTAATATCTATATTAAGTTTGGGAGTTCATCAAAAGAAATACGTTGCCCTCTGAAATCAGGCAACGAAAGAGATTTAAAAATAAGTTCACTACAAACAATATTATATATTATCTATCTCAACGAGAGTCTTACTTAAAACCTTAAAACAATTACATTATTTTTATAAATGCTTGGAACTCAAAAGGTGCACAATATTTATGATCATCTTGTAAAATCTTGATACAATAGATGACACACCCCTGAGTTCATTGGTGCAGGATAAGATGTTTTGCTTGAACTCCCTCAAGAGCTCAAGCTCCAGTCAATCTGATTGTGAATTGCATATGGCTGATTGAAAGTGACACAAAACAGAGTTGAAATCATGTCATAGATGGAGAAATTAGGGAAGAAAGTAGGAGGCAAGAAACAGAAGAAATGTCATCACTTCTAGCTATTCATAAAGTTGCATTTACACCTGCAGCAGTTAATAAAGATAACAGTAAACAATTCACTGAATATATTTCAACTGTAGGACGAGTACTGCGGCAAGATTTATATTTGTAGGATTAATAAATTGATCCTGAAATCTTTGTAAACAAAACTATTATAATCCGTGTTTCATATGTTTTTAAGTCAAATAATTGAAAACATTATACAAAATATTTATAGGTATTGTTTATTTACTTACATCTCCTTTCGTATCCCGTGTTTGTGTCTTATTTTTATCTTATAAGATGAGTATTTTGAATGCAAAACATTTTGTGTTATAAACTTCTTTGTGCTCATATCTGAAGTAATTTAGA
>CABFWB010001045.1:83103-99774 GCA_902151455.1 Timema bartmani | reverse complement strand
CTATTTTTTTTAACACGAAAGAACAAATGTTTGCACACTCACTCAGATCTTACCAGATGATTATTAAGTGAGCATGCTCTCTCGAACCTTGTTCATTCTTGCTCGCTCTTTTGGCAAATACCCAGCTTTATTACAGCTACACTACCCATTTTTCAAATAATGTGGAGTTTTTTTTGTTTTTTCTTCTTCCAGGATCTTTTGTAAGTTAATTTTCCTTATTTTATTTTTAAATTGTTTTGATTGAGTGCGGGTTGGTATGGAGGACGATAGTAAAGAAAGATTTTTAGTTAGCAAAATTGTATCAAGAGTATGAACAAAAAATTATTTCTAAATGTTTTGCTAAATATTTAAAGTCTAGAAAACAAACATTATAAAATTATAAACATTATCTAATCCAATTAAGAAAATACAAATATATTTGTGACCAAAATTTAAAAAAAAGACTGTTTTATTAGTGTTCTTTTAAAGAGAGAGATATTTATAAAAGGTGGCAGCTTTAGATAACATTACTTGAATATGTGAAAGTAGCTCTATTGGCTTTTATAGCTGCCAGATAAGGTACTTTCTATGGAAATTGGACTCAAGTGTCAACATAATCTCTTAGTTGTGACAGAAGATTGGTTACCATCAATGATTGTGGGTATTTCTGAGGACAAGATCCTCCTAGATAATCATTTCACACAAACTGTACATGTAGGCTATTGAATTTTAATGGAAACCAATGACCTAATATTTACTAATCATTGATTATGCATTAATTAATGCATACTAATTTGTCTGGCCCGCCTCCCCCAAAAGCTAATAGAGAAGAGTAAAGAAGATTGTAACCTCTAGTGCCTAGTAGAAAAAAGAAATGTCCAAACACTCTAATGACATTCTCCCAGCAGGTATTTTTAACATTCAACACTTTAAGAAGCTATTTTAGGGCCTCCAGCCAAACTATGTTTGGAAATTTCATAACTTTTCCAGATTTCCCAAAGCCAATATGTTTTTCCAGCCTTTATAAATGTTAAGTATAGTACAAACATTATTTTATTAAGATCACAACTTAATGTAATACTGTTTTTAGACACATACACATCCTGAAATTGTGTCACTCTATGTAAAGGTTAAAGTATTTAATCCAAAAGTGATGGACTATTGAATAGTGAGATCTAAGTTCTAGATTTATGTGAGATCATATTGTACCAAAAAAATCGCCTCATACCAGTACAGTTTTAACTTGTTGTGAGACTCTTTCTTTTTCTAGTTTCTTCTTCCTATAATATAAATGAATTCTTGCGCATGCACACAACCATGACTCCACTTTGGTTAAAGACGTGTGGAAGAGGGGTATAAAGATGACACAAAAATCCTGAAGTTGACTTTGAGAAATGATATTAGTAGGTTCAACAGGGACAATTGTGTTAATTGAGATTCGTGATTTGTATTAATAGAAAGAAGAATATAATTTTGACTATTTTAAATAAAAGTTGGTTATTTTTTTAGTGAATACAGAGAAATTATATAACTTTGATCAAAATCCCCAACTTTTCCCAGACTAAGCAAATTCCCTGACATTTTCCTGTTTTCTAAATCACTGACCACTCTGTAGGAAATGCCTCAGCAGAATAAGGTAGTAGTTAAGCACGATGAGGTTAAAATGGAACATAACATAAACGCATATTGACATGGAAAGTCAATTTTACATGAACAAATATTACAATAAAATCAATTCACAACTATAAATAATATAGCACATTAGTTATCTAGCTCTCTGGCCTTAAGAGACTCAAAAGTTCATGGCTGCCATAGCGTAAGCTTGCCATTTAATCCTATCCTGATATATCACCTCCTTCAAATCTATTTTAACACTACCCTCCCTTCGTTATCTTGAACTATCAAGGGGTTTTGTACCTTCAGCTTTAACAACTAACATTTTATTGTAAACACTTGTTATCACCTATATGCTATATGTCTTGATCATCCTTAATGTTTGGGGATCCATGCAAGCGATAAAGTTCTTCATCATGTAGCTTTCCTTATCTTAGTCAACTGCTTATCATCATTATGCTTAGAGTTTATGAGGATAGTGGACATCCGCCACCATTGTTCCTAAATGTGGCAAAGTGCAGACTTTTAAGAAACTCATGTTTCCTGAACAATAAAAATATGTAACAAGCTATATTGTTTTGGGTATCATTTGGAGGGGGTATTACAAGTGGTGATATATCAAAAGATTTAGTTTCGTGCATAACAAAGACATTCTTTATTTCTTAAGAAATTAGTTCAATTTAAATCTTGATCCAAAGAGATATTTAAAAAATGTTTAATATATTCAAAATAGGTTTCCTAGGAAGTTTATATAAAAATATTCAATAGAACAGAAAATAAATAATAAATATTGTTTTCTATTGTATGTTTTTTAATTGAACTGTTCTACCACCTAAAAGAAAGATTCCAAGATCTGGCATGGTGTGAATCGGAGAGTGAAGGAAGGACCGTATCGAGTGGTATAGACAGTCCAAGGCCTGTGTACGTAAAGAATGTTCATGGTCTTGTTCGCCCCCCAGTTTTTGAAATAAGAAACAGATAAGAGCAAGAAATAAACATTTGATATAAGTTTACGTTGGTTCAGAGCAAGCCGTTGAAATGATTACTGTTGGAACTGATATAAGAAAAGGTAACAGAGAAACAGGTCTTACTAGACTAGACCCTACTCCACTACTTCAACGTGGCATTCAACCAATATTGTGTGTTAATTACCATGATGACCCACAGTACCCTCACAAGAGACGGGATTGCCAATGGGGAGATTGGGGTTTGAATCCTAATGGGATGTACTGAGAGTAGGACCTAGTTTTCACTAAATGATTAAACACTCGCCCACCATGCAAATGTGGGAAAATTTACTCTAAATTCTACCTTCTTCAACCCTGAACTATCAGTGTAAATATGGGGATAGCCAGGTAGTAAGATGTAGTAGGGTACACAAAATTTACAGTGCACACAAAAACGACATAATGTTAAACTAAGTTACGTGCCTCCTCAAAAGTTTATTATTAAAATTGGAGTATGGTATCCTCTAAATTAATAACAATTAATCATAACATTATGGGGGTAAAGGTAAAGCTATGCATTCAAAGTGGATTATAATATTCATGTGTAGCATTATAATTTATCATAGTTCAACAAAATGGGCCTCGTTTTGCTCATAGAAAGACAAAAATAAGAACACCTATACAAAATAAATATCTCTGTACAATTTGATTATTAAATAGGATTGGTCCCATGTTTTAGTTATTTTATATAAATTGAAAAGCTAGGGTGTTATTTACAACATAAATTACAGTAGCACCATGGCTTCTTTGGTGCTGACTGACAGCTCACAGCTCTGAAAAGTTACCAGACCAAATTATGTATCCCTACGCCGAACCATATGATCTGCAAAAACATGTGTTTAGCAGTTGTCAGTCAGCACCAAAGAAGCCATGGGGCTACTTTAGGTACCATACTAAATCAGTATACACTAATTTGATTTGATTTATAAAGTCTAATTTTTATAAGAAGGGTCATATTTCTGACACCTATAAAAAATACTAAAGTGGATCTACTTCAACATATATTCATACATCAAGTCATGTGATAAGCATCTTCCTATCACTTTTAGTAGAAAGTATAAATACAGTGGCCTACTTTTAATATAACATTAACAATACAGGCCTAGTAAAATATTATCAATATTGACTGCAAAAAAAATATGTTTGTGTATCGTCTAAAAAAACCCTTTCCTAAGAAAATTAGACTTTAGTAGTCTTAGGCCTTTAGCCCATGGAGCCACTCAAACAAGATTCAAAAGTGACACGAGTAAAACCTAAATTACCAACCAGTAGTTTGAGCATCACCTCTTATGTATTTCAAAAGAGGTCTGCTCACGAAGCTACCGGTACTGTTTGCTAACCGGCTTACGACGAGTCCGTAATTAGTCACTGGAAACTCAGCATGATAGTCACCGAATTAACAGTTGAACATTTAATATACTATTTAAGGTAGCTTTCTTTCTACATTCTGCGTACATTAGAAATTTTGAATCAGTTTGTTGCAGTCCCTTTGCCATGACAAATAGTCCATAATAATATTAATAATAATCAGGCTTACTATTAGTAGTCTGCAGTTTATATTATTTTCATTGTATGGAGGAATCAAAAATCATCTTTGGTTTAAGGTAGGCCTAATAATAGAGAGATAAATCCTCCTTTAACACTCAAGTCACTAGACGTTATATTAATAAATATTAAATATTCTAGAAGAACAAAGAAGGTGCCTGCAGCTAGATAGGTAGGTAGTACAAATTGATGGAAATTTTGCCGGGTTTGCATAGAACTGTGTGTAAAACATTTAAGTAACAACCAGTTACTGACCAGTTTGTGACTTGAATCACTAACCAATCTAGTCACAGTTGAGTAGTTTTATGGACAAAAAGCAATGGTGTTTGACACCATATAGTGAAAACACTTGAATTTGAGCATGTTTTGGAGTCCACTATAAGTCTATTCAAAAATAGCTAGGCTCTAATGAGCCAAGAAACTATTTTTTTTAGATATAGCACATAAACGAATGTGGAAAACATTAATTGGTCAACACAAATGAAGTTTAGGTAGTGGCTATGAGGTTGAAAAGTGAAAATTGAGTTGAGATCTTTTCTTGTAAAAAAATACAATATATGTTACTAGTGCGAATGTAAAAACAAACACCAAGGAAGGGAAAATCTTGATACCCTATCTTAAAATGTCAGCACAAAAGTGCCTGCTGGTGGCTTACAAGGTACATTTGACTTCATGAAAGTCACAGTAAACCCATAAGTTCTATTTAAATATCACATTATTTCTTGCTTTCACAAAAACTTCCAAAATTGATAAAAGCTATGCATCTGGTGTAAGCTTAGCTTTAGATTTCTCCTTGTAAAATGTCCTGTACATGACCCCCAAAAAATGGTGCCAATGCTTTAAGAAAACCACTCTCAAATTCTTGAACAGAAAAACGATCTACAGAAGCTCTGGCACTGTCTCGAATAATTTGTCTTTCCTGTGGTGACATCTTAACTATGGCTGCAAAAGCCTCAGCGTACTCCTCTTTATTACTGGCAAGGAATCCATTGCGTGAACCCTCGGTTTCCTGTATAATATCCATAAGAGGTCCACCTGACCTGTGAGCCACCATAATGAGTCCAGCCGCCATTAACTCCACTATACCAATACCAAAATGCTCATTCCACATAGTATGAAGACCAATGGTACCCTCTCCTAGCTCCTGCTTTAATTCCTCATAGGTTATATTCACACGGAACACTACGTTACCCTCCAGAGATAGCTCTTTACAGAGGTCCTTCAAACTAAGAACTCTCCTTTGATCATCTTCATTGCGACATGATCCGATTATCACCAGCTTAATATTGTCCCACAGTTCTACTGGGAGTATATCTCTCAGTCGATGCAATGCATGTAGTTGTAAGGGGTGGTCCTTCTCTGGACGAAACTGTCCCAATGAAATAATTTTTATCGTTTTTCCTGCTCCAAACTTTTTGTCTTTATCTACCAACATAGAAATAGCCTTGAAGTCATTAACATCACAGGGAGGGTACACACGATAAGTCTTACCAGGACACTCCCACAACTCGTTAATATGTGCTTGTGTCCAGCTGGAGTTGACCATTATGGTGTCAGAGCAACAGCCTACCAACCTATACATCCAGGCAAACAGTTTATAGTATGCCAGCTTCCCGGCTGTTAGAGTAGCGCTGTTTGCAATCATAGCCCTGTTATTATGCGCTGAAACGCGGATTTGTACCCGAGAGACCATGTCGCAAGTAATGGTAGGGTAATGCACATAGCTAGCAACCTGACAGCCACCAAAGTATTTGAAAAGGGGCAGAGTAAAAGCATATCCCATAGTGTCAATGTATATGTCTGGTGTAAAGGCAGCAAGGGCTTCAAACCCCAGGACCACTGAGCCAAGAGACTGTCCTAGCAAAGTGAACCAAGGGTACATGTCTGCCTCCACCCAACGACGTCGATGAAGGTAAACAAACTCAATATGTCCAGGGATATCAATGTTCAATTTATTTCTACATTGCCGAAGTATGTCGCTGGTTGTGGTGTCGACGTCGCCTGTGTAAACCACGAGCTTTGATTCAGGGTACTTGAGCTGAAGAGCACGAACAGCGCACCAGAGCACCTTCTCTCCCCCACCGCCAGCATTACAGTAGGGATGGAATAAACCGATAGTTTTTCCTCCTTTGAACCCTTTAGACGACCTCTTCTTTGCAAAATGTCTTATTAGAAAGATAAATAATATAACCAAGAAAGTAGAAAAAACGATCACCACTGTTAGAGTATAAGCAATGTTTAGAAGATAATACATTGTTTTTGCCAATAAAGATCGAAATCAAAACGTGGCAATAATCATTCTTTGACGTACCACCTACCACGTATCAGCCAAGTGTACTAAAGTATTGACAACGATTAATTAAAAAAATTGTAATATTTCCTATCGTGAATATTTAATAAATCTAAATGATTCATAATATTTTGAAAGCATACATTTTAAAAATAATGTATACTTTATACAACATAATATAAACCAAACAATTTAAAATGTTCACTTTGGAAATAATGTATAGGAATGGTGGTTAAACTGTTCTTGTTAAATTCCAAGCGGCATTTTTTATTTATAGGCTTCGTATTTAGACGCCAAGAGCGCTAGTGAAGATATATGATGTCGATGTGGCAAAATTTCAAAACTCTTAAAGGGACTGCAACACACGTTTATCTTTCGAGTAATTTCCTTACGAGCCGCGACCGTTCCTTTCTTCGATGTGGCAAAATTTCAAAACTCTTAAAGGGACTGCAACACATGTTTATCTTTCGAGTAATTTCCTTACGAGCCGCGACCGTTCCTTTCAGAGCAGTTTTAGCCGCAGCTGCACGTGTGCTTTTAAAGATTTTCTCCAGTGTTATAGAAAGTTTTATTCAACGTGAGTGATTCAATTTTTTTACAGTCATAGAAGATCAAAAGTTGGTGAAAATAAACATATATTTTAACACCGCATTTTACTACCTCTTCAGGTTATACGCATATGCACTATTTACACCTTTGTAGTTTGTACCTTATTCTGCCAACATCGTTTGATATCTGATTCATGTATTCCAGACTTGGTCTCCGTCTTGAATTTCTCCCTTCCACAACTCCTTCTATAATTATTTTTGTCAAACTATCATGTCCCAGTATATGGCCTATTATATTTATAGGTGCCTACTCTTCTCTGCTGTATACGTTTCCAAAACTTCCTTTCTTCATTTGCTTTTCTTAGAAATTATGTATTTGATACCATATCCATCCATTATATTTTCAACATACTTCGGTAACAACACATTTCAAATGCTTCTATTTTTTTATTTTTTTCAATTGAACCCGTGGTCCAGGTTTCACATCCTTAAAGTGCAATGCAACATATTCCTAAAGAACCTTTTCCTGATTTCCAAATTCATACCAGTCGAGTTTAGTAATTACTTCTTGTTATTAAAAGCTTTCTTCGCCTGCGGTATTCATCTTATAATAATATCTTTCTTGCTTCTGTTATCTTCTGTTATTTTACTTCCTAGGTAGCAGAACTCCATTACTTGCTGTAGCTTTACTTCTTCTAGCTCTATATTCATTTGATTTTCTTCTCCTTTAGTGCACATCATGACATTTGTTTTATTTTGGTTGATCCTCATATTTCATTCAGCGTTTTTAGTAAATCTTTAAAATCCTCTTCTTTCTCACTTCTCAGCACAAACAGCAATGTCATCAGCAAAAGTAAGTGTGTTGATAAGTTTCCTTCTATTCTAATTTTAGACAAGATTTATTATTTTATCTTTGTTAGCACTTCTTCTAGATAAATGTTAATTATTATCGGAGATAGGTCACATCCTTGTCTAACCCCTTTTATTATTTCAGCTTCCTCTCCATACTCGTTAAATTTAATTATTATTATTTTTTCTGAATCTATATTGATATTCTCCAATTATTGCTTTTATCCCCTAATTAATTATTTTGCATTATTCTTGTAGGTACTTTTGATGCATGTGTCGTGAAACTTAGTGTTTTATATTATTTACATTGAACTGTTACAGCCTCCAGGTTTCTTAGGTAGTCGAACGACAATTTTCCTTTCAAAATCGTCAAGGATATCCTCTGTTCTATACATTTCCCTACCTTTTTTTAAAAACATATTTGAGTAGTTGTATAGGAATTCCTTCTATTATTCACGCTTTTTTTTAATCTTGATAATGATTTAATGCTGTTCCAATACCGATTTGATTATGTGGTCACATTTTTACTCTATGTCGAGACTCAAGAAAATATAAAAAGCTTGTACATTAAATTGTGATATAATATGATTTCATTGAGATGTTGAAGGGGAAGCATTGACTATTCTTATTTTTATTTCCTTAACAAGCTTACGTGAAAGTCGTTTTCAAATTAACCACGAGGAAGCCCGCGTGACCTCATCGTATCACTTGATTCGTTTTGCATCACTCACGGCCTGCCGCAGGAGTGAGCGAAAGAGAAGATGTGAATACCCGCGCAGTAAGCTCTTTGCACAGTATTCTGTTACAGCCTCCAGGTTTCTTAGGTAGTCGAACGACAATTTTCCTTTCAAAATCGTCAAGGATATCCTCTGTTCTATAAATTTCCCTACTTTTTTTTTTAACATATTTGAGTAGTTTTATAGGAATTCCTTCTATTATTCACGCTTTTTTTAATCTTGATAATGATTTAATGCTGTTCCAATACCGATTTGATTATGTGGTCACATTTTTACTCTATGTCAGGCATGTCCAACGTGTCGATCGCGGGATGGATTTTTGTCGATTGCACCATTGGCACACAGGAATTGAGTCGAGACTCAAGAAAATATAAAAAGCATGTACATTAAATTGTGATATAATATGATTTCATTGAGATGTTGAAGGAGAAGTACTGACTATTCTTATTTTTATTTCCTTAACAAGCTTACGTGAAAGTCGTTTTAAAATTAACCACGAGGAAGCCCGCGTGACCTCATCGTATCACTTGATTCGTATTTGCATCACTCACGGCCTGCCGCAGGAGTGAGCGAAAGAGAAGATGTGAATACCCGCGCAGTAAGCTCTTTGCACAGTATAACAGTTTGACGGCGATCTTTATATAGCACTAATGTCAATAATTTTGTAATTAGTCATATTATTTATTAATGAGTTATAAAAGTATGTGTGTGTGTAATAGTTTAGTACAATGATTTCAGAAGGTCTATTGTGAAAGAAATGAGTGCCCAAAAGAAGAATAAAACTTATCATTTTCACGATGAATGGGAAATTGATTATTTCTTTGTGATAGTGAAAGTCAAGTGTTGTTTAATTTGTAACGCCTCAGTGTCCATGCCAAAAAAGGGTAGCTTGGAACGTCATTATAATGCTCTACGCCGTGGTAAATTTGATGGTGATTTTCCACACAAAAGTGAAATTCATAAAATTATGCTAAAAATAACTTAAATCGAAATTATCTGCACAGCAACAATTACTGGCAAAACTCAGCTCACATTCTAACAATACAACCATTTCATCTTTCAAGGGGAACTTGAGGTGATCGTTAAATTTGCAAGCCTTTCATCGAAGGAGGGTTTGTAAAAGAGTGTTTTCTTGTAATAGGCTAATAGCTGATAATCTTTGTGAAGTATTTAAAAATAAAAAAGAGATCACAGCTGATATCTGAGATCTTCAACTATCAAAGAACACGGTCGTGCGGCGAATGTAAAAAATGTGTAAAGATATAAGTGAACAGCTGTTGCAAGATATGTCCAATTGTGTTGATTTCTCACTCCAACTGAACCAATCTACAAACATCAGTGATAAGGCTCAGATAGTAGTTCTTATTCATATATTTTTTGAAGATTCCAGCACCAAAGAAGAACTACTTGGGATGGTTTATTTAAAAGGAAAAACTACAGGTCAGGAAATGTTTAGTTCTTTCTATTTCTTTGTCAAAAAGCTCAATGTATCATTACACAACATTGTTGCCATCACCACTGATGGAGCAAAAGCCATGACAGGTCAGGTTAATGGATTTATTGGCCTTTGTCGACAGCGTGACGATTTCCATAACTTACTTGCATATTCTTATGCATGTCTTATTCATCACATGTTTTGGCAATCATGAGACTGAACACAAAGAATGTCATGGACATAGCTTTTAAAATTGTAAATTCAATTTGTGGAAAATCCCTTCAAAGGCGGCTTTTCAATCTCGCTCTTGAGGAAGGGCAACTGGACGTAATTCTATACACAGATGTAAGGTAGCTCAGAAGGCACACATTTTTGCTAAAGTTCCGCAGTTTGTTGAGATAAATAATATTCTTTTTGGAGGAGAGAGAAGATGAGTACGCTCAGTTAGAAAACGAAGAGTGGTTGTTTGATCTGGCTTTCTTTGCTGATTTCACAGGTAATCTTAGGGATATGAACCTAGAGCTACAAGGTAAAGGTAAATGAAGTGGAGGGAGATATAATGAGCATAGTTTCCACAAAACAAAATTTAAGCTAATGATGAGTGACCTTACAATCAATACCTTTGATCACTTACATAATATGTAGGACCATCTGGAAAAAAATCCTGACTGTTTTTCAAACAGAGAAGTATGTGGCCGAAATTGGTTCTGTTGTTCAGGAGTTTGCAAAGAGATTCGGTGAAAAATCGAATCAATAATTGTAGAGTACATGTCATTTACATTCAAATCCGATTTGGACACTAAAAGAAATTGCAGTCACTATCAGTGAAAATTACTCATTGAGCAAACTATCACTTTAAAATGAGATAGTAACTCTGAAAAATGACATTTTTTATGAAGGCTCGCTCAGGAGAAGAATCATTTTGAAAGTTTGTTCCTAGACAAAAATTTCTCAATTTGAGAAGACGCAGTGAAATTCTACACTCATGTTTCGGTTTTAACTTATTTGTGTGAATCTGCATTTTCATATCTAAAAATGACGAAGAGTAGGCAACGTTCCAATATTACAGATTACAGATTACAAGATTTCCTGAAGGTGGTTAGCCCTCACCCAGTACTCGCCTGATATCCAATAGATTGTGAACGAAATGAAAACCCATGCGTCACACTAACAACGGAGGTAAGCGTGTATTTTTAAATATACATTGATCTACATGAACTTTACAGGTTTTGTGGAAGCAACTATCATTTATTATTTTTACCATAATTTTTAGCCAAATATAATACGTTTGAGTTGAAGAATAACAATGGGAGAGTACGGTAGATCACTGAAAGTTTTGATACTGGATAGTAGATCACAGTCTACTTGAAGTTGGACATGCACGCTATGTTTACATCTTTTTCATTTTCCAAGGCACCTTCCCTTATTTCTCTTTTGTAAAGATTGTGTAGGTATTCTTTACGCATTCTTGCTTTGTCCTCGTATTCTAGTAACACATTTTCTTTTGAGTCCCTTAGACAATTAAATTTAGGTTTTCTATCTTGAAAGAGTTTCTTCACATCTTTGTATGCTAGGTCTTTTCTTTATTTTCTTAGGTACTCCTCAATGGGGCTACATTTTCTTCAGTCCATTTTTCTTTGGTTGTTTTCGCTATGTGGTTTATCTAGTTCTTTAAATGTGTGTGCTTTCTTTTTCCTTCGTCGTTTCTTGAGCTCATGTATTTTCTTCTGCCCTTTTTTTTAAGTATCAGTATCTTTTGCTCCAATGTTATTCTTTCCCAGACACGTCCTCTGCAGCCTCTTTTATGGTTTCCTTGATGTTAGTCCATCCCTCTTCTAAAGTTCCTTCCATTGTTTTGTTTGTTTTTAGATAATTCATTAGTCTTCTTACCATACTTCACCTTTCATTATGTTGCCATTAGTTTATCCAAGTTCCACTTTTGTTGTCTATTTCCTTTGGCCAACTTTTTAAACTTCATTCTGGTTTGTATCATTACCAAATTGTGGTTGTTGTGAATGTCCGCTCCAGGGTAACTTTTGCACTGCATCATTTAGTTCTTGAATCTTTGATTTGTAAGAATATTGTCTATTTGATATCTTTACATATCTTCAGGTGAGTTTCACGTGTATATACTCCTTTTGTTATTCTAAAACAATGTACCTACCTATTTGCTATTGTCATCTTGTGCTGTGTACAGAATTCTATTAATTCCCCCCATCCCAAAAACATTTATTCTTTCCAGTCTATATATTTACATATAGTTTTACCATCTTATTCTCTTACATTCACATTCCGATCTCCAAGAATTACATAACTTTAATCTCATTTTACCTGTCTGATAATTTCATACAGCTTTTCATGTACTATTTTAAACTTTTCTTTATGTGCTGTAGTTGGCATATGTACTTGAATTATTATTTTTTTATTTAGCACCGCGTCTTACTACCCGTTCGGGTTATACGCTTAAGTACTAATTACACTAATGGATTAGGAATTGGGAAGGTTGAATTTAGAGGAAGTGAACCCACATTTGCGTGGAGGGAGAGTGGAAAACCATTTAGGTAAAACCACCCCCAGTTCACCCGACCGAGATTCGAACCTCGATCTCCCCGTCCTCGGTGGTCTGGCTCAACACGACTGGCGCGTTAGCCAACTACGCCATCGAGGCGGGTAAATAAACACTAAAACAATGTGCTATCCTATACTACATCATTATATTTCATTTATAATTTTATAGTTTCAAGCTAATCCAGCGAAGAACCTGTATAACTTTCTTCAATTTCCAACAAAATCTAGGTTAGGTTAGAAACAGTTACATCTTAATTGCAAAAGCCATATATTCGCGCCAATGTACTTTTATTGCTTTTGTCCTTTGTTATTCCTCTTAAATGTTCTTAAGTGTCCTATCCTTTATAAATTTCCATTTTCTCCCTTTTGTTTTTCTTTTCAGAAGTTGCGTTGTGTGTTTCTCACTCCTCCCTGATGAGTTTTGATAGAATGGAACCTAGGTAGGGGATTGAGGTAATGATTAATTTTCTTCAGGAGGCAGCCATTTTCTCTTCTTCCAATGGCAGCAATGTAATATGAACTGTGTTGTTCTTTTCAATGTAAAAGCCAGATTGTGTCCTTTTATATGTTTCTATCCACCTTCTTTCAACTATAATATATTAAGTGTATATAATTGTGAAAGTTAAAGGTTTCTAATAATAATTTCATACTTATTAAGTACTCTGTAATATTGCCAAACAAATGTTTTTGTTTAGCAGGCAAGGTTATCAAAGTTGTACAATAAAAATGGCCGATAAAGAACACACATTCCCCACAAGATAATGCATTCCAAAATTGTTCAAGGTGAATGTTGTGCAATCCTTGGTGTTCACACTACACCATCTTCAGGCTGCAACATTTTGTACAAGAAGCAGCGTGTACCAGGATTTATAAAAAAAAATATCACTCTATGAGGTACATTTGGTTGAAAGAAAATAAGTGCACACATTTCAATTTAATTTTCCTTTATTTGTTTAAGCCAAGTATACATTTCACTTATTTCAACACTGTGTATAATATTGCTAATAAGATTTCAAAACTAATTGCTATAATTTGTATTCTTACATGTTACATTCAAAAAATAGTAATAATTTTTATAATATGCAATACAGCCCATCATCTAGGACAGATACATCAAGACAGCCTATGTACACTTAATTTGTTTTGTTGTAATAAGCACAATTAAATTAAATTCTGCTTTCACATCGAATTAAAAAGAAAATACAATAATTTATCTGTGTGAAGTTAGTGAAAGTTTTTTTTAATTTTTTTTCTAATGCATGTAGTATTTATATAGTAAATTTTTAAGTGTAGTAAAAACAGAGGGAGATTTAAAATAAAGATTTTCATTTTTTTCCGCCATAAAACATATTTACAAAAAATTAACCTTGAAAAAGGTGTATATATTTATATTTATTTGATTTTTCCAGCAAGTATTTATCACCATTCAAGTAAAATACAGCTATTAACAGTGAGATTATTAATTTTATATGACTAATTGAATTTAAAAATAACAACAAATCCAAGAGAACTTTGTTTTGTGCTGATTTAACCAAATAAAAGAGTAAATAATAAGTCTACTATAAATGCAAACCAATGAATCAATAATGAAAATATTACAGTGTTCTCAAAAAACCATTCCCATGTAATCAAGACTCCTACAAGTTACTAAAACCCGCAACACTTGTGTCATGTAGCAGCTGAGAGTTCCAAGGTATCAATCTGTCAACAAAACAAAGAACAAGTAAATAAAACATTCTAAGTTGCAAGAGAGAAAACTTACTTTCCTCAGAAAGATTATTCAGTCATCATTTGGTTAATTTTTTCATTTGGGAAAATACATAGTTAAATTAACAAATTAATAAATTTTATAATAAAGGAAATTAATAAAATTAAAGAAAAAGGGAAAAGGAAAAATAAACTACTAAAAGTAAATTTGATAAAGAAAGCCCACCTAGGGACAATATGTTTCTAACAGTTTTTCTTTAAATTCAAAATGGAGTATTCCAGTGTTTGTGCTATCTATACTCTCGCTTCTCTCTTCTTTGTGCTTGATAAAGGCAACAATGCTGGAATATTTTTCTATTTGTGTTTATATGTGTGTGTCACACACTTCTACTAAAGAAGACAGATGAAAGGAAGAAGTCATCTTTGTGCATTGGATTCTTCCCACATTTTTCCTCTTTCCCTAGGTGGGCTTTCTTCATCAAATTTATTTTTAGTAGTTTATTTGTTTTCCTTTTTCTTTAGTTTTATCAATTTGCTTTACTATAAAATTATTTAGCCATTGGGCCACCTCATTTTTAAACAAATTAATAAATTGTCATAGCAAATTCTTAAGGCCCTGACAGACTGTATCCGTAGTCCGTAAGAAATTCTATTCATGATTACAACAGATTGATATTTAAAGTGCCTAAAAAAGGACTAGGCCTGATATAAACATATGAGCAGATAACGATTTATGTATGTATATTCTATTTTTTTCTAGTTTTCATAAATATATGCAACATTGTAAAAGAGTAGTTTGGATTACAAAGTAAAAGTAGGCCTACTAGTAGCCAAAACCTACCAGGTATTCCCACAATTTCTTTTATGCTTGACCAAGCATTTTCTTTTCTCAAGGCGTCCTTGACTTATTTTAGTTTTTTATTAAGTAAAACAGGCCTTTGATGGAACAGCTAGTATGGAGAATACAAATTAAACCAAATAATATAATAATAGGGCTGTTGAACCTACAAAAGTGACACCTCTATTTCGAAGAACTTGGTATTTCCCAGAAAGCATTTTTTCTATAAGCCACCCTTCCCATAGTTTTTTATATAGATTTTTAGAAAAATGTTTCTGAAATAGTTACATTTTGTATATGTTTCCATAGTGACAGATCCTTTCACTGCCATTCGTTTTTTTATTTTGATGTGCATGCACATATTTACTCAGCTGTGATGGGTAGTCCGTATAGACTAGTCCTTATAAAGTTAAAGTTGATCAACTTCTACAGAGTACGGACTTACGGATAAAGACTGTGGACAGAGCACTCTGATACTGTGGCATCTATAGACCACAGACCTATGGATACGGAGTCTGTGTCAGGGCCTTTAACAGTTTTTAAAGCCAACTTATAAAAAATTCAAAGCAAAACTGACTTCGTGTGTGTGTGAATATTTATCCCGAATCCTAATAAATTATAAACATAAGAAGAAATATAAATATAGTAGAATAAAAGGAAATAGTAATATAAATTTTAACATTCTTTTTTTATAATCCATTAACTATAACATTCATAAATCGGGTAAGTGCTAAAACATTGGTCTGGGGACTGGTTAAGTTTATCCTATGATTATATAAATGGTTCTGTACCACCAATAAGCAGTATTAAAGCTATAAATCACTTCACTTGAGAAATTGAAAAAAATATTTTTTTAAGGATTTTAGTCTTTAATCCAAAATGTTCTTGAATCCTGAATATCCTTAAGAATTTGAGGGATTTGAAGGATTCAAGGCCCCATCCCTATATATTTGAACCATTCTCTGCAGCCAGAATAAAAAATCCCTTTAGATATTTGTTAAATATTTTTTTAAATTCTGTATTCATGTTGCCAAATACTCGCAGTGGCGGAATTAAAATTTTTGCGCCCTTAGCCACAATTATAATATGCGCCCCACCACCCCCTAAAAGAATTGGTTTTTGGCAAGGGCTTTAAGAAATTTGTGTTGTGTTAGTATTCGAGAAAATATTTCTATCAAAGATAATCAGGCATGTACATGCCCTACAGTAGCTTGAGTTAACATAATGAAGAAGAGGAGACTGACGTCAGTTACAAAGCGATTGTAAAGTACAGTTATTTAAAAAGAAATATTGTCATTCTGACTTTAACTTTGACTATTTCGATAATGTTAGTCAATAATTTATAAACATAATTATTAAAAACAAAATATTACAATAAAAATAATGTTATCCAAAATGTGCCTCCCCTTGGCCTGTGTGTGTGATTCCGCTTATGTATACTCCTCAAATAAGAGTAAAGGTACCAACTATATAACTGTGTATATGTGTGGGGGGAGGGACGGGGGTGCTGGGTGGAGAACTAAGGGGGGGGCTCAACCTTCCCCTTTTCCCCCA
>CABFWB010001045.1:72302-82884 GCA_902151455.1 Timema bartmani | reverse complement strand
ATTAAATTTTAGATTTTCAATTTTTATCACGGAAGACATTATTTTGTTGAACTATATGAAAATATAATATTTTTGTGTTTACAAATGAATTCAAGATGAAAGTCACTGCCTTGTGTCACCTTCTCATTGTCTGCCTTATACAAAGGTGTCTTCACAGAACAATCGTCTGTATAGATCTAATCATTGATATGGTAAGACACAGCATTTACTTGCCTGCATGTATGACATTTGTGATAACATGGGTTAGTGGAGAAATTAGGTTAAAACACAGACCAAGCATTGAAAAATAATAATTTAGCAAATTAACAATAAAGGGAGCATTGATGAAATAATTTAAAATTATCCGTCACAAAACTTTAAATCCTGCACAGGAATGTCTATTGCTACAGTCCTATTTTCATACTACATCTAGAAAAGTTACTAGAGCTACTTTCACATATATTCATATGTAAAGTCATGTGATCTACAACATTCACATTTGAGAGTTATCATCAATACATATAAAATACTATATAAAATAGTATAATGTAAACATTGCTGACTGCAAAAAAAAAGTTTTTATTTTATAAAACCTATGATAACTGTGTTTTAGATAGGTTTGGTGGCTTTTACAGGCACAGGTTTATAATTCATTTAATTTTCATTAATTTCTGTAGTAGGCTGAGTTTTACAGAAATGGTTCTGCTGTTTATGATTTTCCCCTCTTGGTAACAATTATGCAACAATCGTTAAAAAACAATCTCATCTAAAAACATACATATGAAAATTAAAAATATAAATTACCTAGAGCTGAGCAGTAGTTTGGGAGTGTTTAAATGGCATCAATGTCAAGGTCATCCTCACCATCTTCATCGTGGTTCACCACAGGTTTTGCTGGAGCTTTTTTAGGCTGCTCCCTCAAGGGGGATGCCTTAGCTCTGTCATCATATTCAATCTGTTAAAAAACATGAAAATAAAATACCTTGTAGGCAAATAGAAATAAAATTTTAATTATAAAGTATTGGTACATTAATTGTGCCATTATTGTAGTGCACTTTAGCTAAATTAGATTGTATTCTTTGCTCAGTTGAATAAATGTGTCACCATTTGATTTGCCATCTGATGGGAAAATTATTTTAGCATCATGGCAAAGCTTGTAGTTATAATTAATTATCAATGATTTTTCCAAAATAAAATTAAATAAAATCTGCAGAAGAAAGAATTTACAAACTGAATATTTGGGCTGAAGTTCTGATAAGTTAAAGTTTAACACTTACATTAATGGTTGATACTGGAATAGAAAATTGTTTAAATGAAACACTAAAAAATACTTTTTTAAAGACAAGCTTTCACTGTAAAAGACAACTTCTTCAGGTCGACAGTAGACTGATGATGTTCTTGGTTGGACCGTCTACTCTCTCAACCTGTAAGAACCAGATTGACAGGGAAAGCTTGTCTTTAAAAATGGGTTTTTAGTTTTTTATCCAAACAAGGTGTGTTGGCTATCCATCCTAATTCAAACCGTAATTGAAAGTAGTGCTCTATTCCAAATAACCTCAGGATATCAGGGTGTCCAGCCAAAGCATATTTTAAAATTCCCTGACAATTACCGGTTTTCCAGTCACAATATATTACAAACCAAAATTAAGAATCCAGAAAAACCAGTTTCACCACACGCCATCAATCATAACCTCAACTTTGAGGACTGCTACACTGTCAAGATGTTAAAATCATTCAACAAGACACAATGTAATATGTCTCCAGTTAATAAGATGGGAACTGGCACATCAAGGGATCACAAAGTCCAGAAAACCACCTAATCCTAAATATTCGCTAATATCAACCCAGAAACTACACCAGCACCACCTACCATCCATAGAGTAATAGAGAATCATTCAGGGGATTTCAACTCCACCAGAGAAGTTTTCATCCTTACCAATAAAGTTGTCATCACCGAAGACAACATCCTGTCCAGTCTAATTACTACTACTTCCTGAGGAAGACGCTAAAATAACATTGAAATATTGAAGTGTGTGTAAATATGTGTCAGTGTTGTTACTTTTACTTGTGCTCTACCATTTTCCTAATATTCCATCATTTTATTTATCACTAAATATATTACAAACGTTATTTTATTTACATCACAACTTGATGTAATATTTTAGACAAATACACATTCTGAAATTGCATCGGTGTATGAAGAGTTTCAGTCTAAAGCAATGGGCTATTGGGTAGTGAGATCAAAGTTAGATTTCAGTGAAATCATATTGAGACATTATTTATTAGTTTCTTCTTCCTATAACGTATTTGAATTCTCGCTTGACTTTAAGACTTGAGATTGGTATGCTCAACTGTGTTAAAAGAGATTTATGGTGTGTGTTAACTGGAAGAACAATGTTATTTTGACTATTGTTGATAAACGTTACACCCTTTTTTAGTAGATATGTGAAAATTCCAGAAATTTGATTAAATTCCCTCACTTTTCCCAAATAAAGCAAATCCCCATAACTTTTCCCGTGTTTTCTAGGTTGCTGGACACCCTGTTAATCTAACATTAAATAAGGTTTGTATAGCATTTTTTAAACAGTTTTGATGATCGATGATAGGTGATTTTGATGTCGCTATTTTACTTATGTAGCCCACAGCCCTTTAAATAATTACTAGACATCTGCAAAGCAAATATGATTTGGCAATTTTGAATAACTATCAAATCATAAACTAGTAAAATATGCTAAAATTATGTTATACAAAAAGAGCTACAAATTATTGAAAAAATATATTAGACTATCGACTGTTAAGTCATGATTCTATTTAATTATACATAAAATAATCCCACAAGTCAGGATAATGAAATCTCATTTCAAGATGATTTGGCAAAAAAGGTAAAAAAAATTCTCTTTTCGGACAGTTTACTTGCAGCAAAAAGTGTCTATGTTCAAGCAAGCGGTCAATGACAAAGAGAGTATCAATAGGAGAATATCTCCCTATTTTCAGTCTAAGTTCACATATCTAAATAGATTCTGGATACATTTTCATATTGAAATACTGGAAACACCAAGTAGCATTATGTTGAGGCATTTTAACTTAAAGTCTGTTCATCGTAGGAATTGTCTCCTGAAAGGCATTTTTCCCTTCAGAAATCCATTATATAGTAGGATATTGGTAGGGAAAAAGACCTTTCAGAGAGTAATTCATACCGTGAATGGAGTATAACCCATAAAATCTGAATCTAAGATTTATTGAGATTTGAATCTTTCAATATTAAGATTCAAAAATTCAAAGGTTTGCACAGGCTTACCTTATTAATTTTATTGTATCGACCCGAAAACGAGCCGCCCTCTAAAATTTGGGTCAATTTGAAAGTATAAAAATATGTATTTCTGAAAATATATCTATAAGGAAAACCTCTTTTCGCTTTATGAGGTAATTGTATTATATTTGGAAGAAGGTATTTCTGAAAATTAATCCTTTAGCTTTCATATTGTTCATATAACCAACATTTTAAATTTTTTGTTGTAATTAAGTCTATCATTGCTGAGAGATACTTTTTAAATCATGAGCTACAATGTGTTATTTATTAATACAGCAATTTTATTCAGAGTTTAAAAGTGAGGCAAGTAGGCTATTAAAAAGCTTGTCTTCGGCCCTAGATACAATAGCGTTCATTTTTTTCCCCCATTTAATACAATATGCAACATTGAAATTTAATAGCCATTAGATGTGTGCAAAACTCCAACTTGAGAATAAAATTCTGGATTTGACAAGTATAAAGATTGAAGGGTGGTGGTGGGGGGGTGGTTCTAGGTTAAAACTTTTTTTCTTCATTTTCTGCGATTATTTAAACCGCAAATTAGTGTTAAGTATTTTTAAAAATCTGAAATATATTAATTCAGTATGGAATTACACATTTTGTAAATTATATTTAAAACTTAAATTTACATAATTATGCAAAGTATAATATTTTTATACAACGTTAGTTTTTTTTAAATATACAAACTTCGATTCAATCCAGTGCTCCCGTCTGAATATGGATAGATTCAAAGATAGGAATAAGTAGAATAGAGATAAGATAGGAGAAGAGGGGCCGCGAGATTTCCCAAGGTATTATGGGGTTAAGAAAAATGTATAAATAATTGAGAATCACTGTTATAGAGGCAGGAAAGAATCCCTTTACATTCTTAGCCAACAGTGGCTAAGGGTTTTTAAGTCGCCAAGTACCCACTGAAACTTTTAAAGTAAAGAATACCTAACACATTTTCTCAGCATTCACCACTGTTTTTAATACATGTTCCTTACTATGATCATTAAAACTAAGTATAAAAAGATAGTGAGGATAACCAGTCAGTCACCTCAAGATCATTATCGTCCTCATCCTCGCTGTCACTTTCCTCTTCCTCTGCTTCCTTGAGCCACTTGATGAAGGGCTCAGCGCGGCTGTGCATCTCTTGGCTCAACTCTCTGCTGACATACTTGCGGCTCACCTTGTCTGCCCACTCCAGCAAAGCCTTTTCTTCTAAGATGTCCATGTCATACAGCAGCTGGTGGAATAAATAAGCTTACAGGTCTCGGCAAAAGAAAAAATACCAAAACAAGTTAAAACTGTGAGATTAAGTTCCTCGCTCAGTTATATTGTCATCAACGTTTGTTTCAATGATGGGAAAATTATTTAACATCATTGCAGGAACAGTGGTATAAAAAAATTAAAGCTCTCCAAATTTTAAGTGATACAAGTAATTCTTAAACAATATTAGTGGTTAAGTTACAAAGTGGCAATTACTAATTACATCAAGAATAGTAATGCTGTATCTTGATTTTTTAACAATTTAAAGTTCAAAGATTGGAAACAGAAATAACGGTTTCTTAACATTTAATATTAAAAGATAAACCTACTGGGATTGGCCGATTGGGTCGAGTTTGTTTCAGAAAATGCTAAATTCTGATAAAATTGAGAACAGCACAATGTAAATACTACTAGCATTAGATAATTCATTAGTTTCACTCCAAAAATTAAATTTTATAATTATGTAATCTTTAAATTGCATTTACCATAAACAAACATCTTGAATACAATCAGATATTTTTATACAAATATAACCACATGTGTATCTGCTGCTGCTTGTCTACTATAAAGGTGGACTCACCTTCAAAATACCAGCAAACTTGGGCATCAATACATCTTTGTGGAGCCCTATCACCTGTTCTATTCCTCCCATCAGGTATTTCTGGGCCTTCAGATCTTCATGGGTGAAGCGCAGGAACAGGATTCTGTACTTTTTTACCTGTAACATTTCAACACCATGGGTATCAAATGTGTGTGGTGACACACCAGATAAACTTAACTAAGGCGATTAAGTAGGGGTGGGAAAGCATCAATGCTTTAGGAGAGATATGAACGTAGTAAAGAGCATCAATTATCTTGGAATCATGATTGGGTCAAAGTGGGAGCAGAGGGGAGGAGATCTAATGAAAAGAGGGCAGCATGGAGAGGTGTTCTACACAGGGTTGAAAAAAACCCTGGTTATTTAAAAAGAACTCAGCCCAGTTGGGTTATATTGGATTTTATTGTTTGTTTTTGGTTGGGTTGATTAAAGATATTATGTATGTTATCTGATCAAACCAATAATCCAAATAAATTAATTATTTGGGACCTAGAAAAACATTTTTTTATTTTAATATAGTTTGGCAAGTATTAATAAGAGACATAATAAAGGAAAACAATAATGCAACAATGTAATTCTTGGCAACAATAAACAATATTGCATAAGCTAGCAGGTTAATAAAAAAAGACTGTCTAGAAGGAATAGAAAGAGGTGGGAGGGGGAGGGGAGACCATGCATCAAATTACTGGCAGGCCAGCTACAGAATTGATTTGTTGCATTCTTTAGTTGAAGATAAAAGGTAAGAACTTTTGTTATCTCATTTGCTTTTTTGACAAAGTATTATTTCCATGGCCTAGCATTAATACTTAGTCTATTGTATAAAATCTGTTATTTCAAAGAATGTGTGTACAGTAGCCCCATGGCTTCTTTGGTGCTGACTGACAGTTCACAGCTGACTTCTGACAGTCAACATTTAGGTATATACCTAAATTTTGACTGTCAGAAGTGACAGCTGCTAAACACATGTTTTTTGCAGATCATATGGTTCGGCGTAGGGATACATAATTTGGTCTGAAAGCTTTTCAAAGCTGTCAGCTGTCAGTCAGCACCAAAAAAGCCATGGGGCTACTGTAACACCATAATACTAATCAATGTTGTATTATTATTATTATTTTGAACCAATAGATTTTCAACAAAATGACTAACCATTTTCAAAAATTAGATGATTGATTTGAATCCAAAATATAATGTGTTTTTTTATAAATAATAAAACCCAGGTGTTTTTTTTTTTGGCTGTGTAAAATTGTAACCCTGGTTCTACTCTACATGTCTGTAAGAGAACTGTTAGGGGAAAGATAAGTACCTCTGAAGTGTTAGAAAGTGCTGAATAGGACGTAGGGCCGCAGGAGATTTACTTTTTGATATTTGGACCAGGATCTACTATTTCAAGCGAAATCGATAGCGAG
This sequence comes from Timema bartmani, assembly GCA_902151455.1. NCBI lineage: Eukaryota > Metazoa > Arthropoda > Insecta > Phasmatodea > Timematidae > Timema > Timema bartmani. The sequence goes on along the minus strand of CABFWB010001045.1, from coordinate 76,340 downwards.
AAATTATAAATCCTTAATTTCGGGAATTTAAATTATAATTTTTCTTCTGTGGTGTTTTATATTGCTTTTCATATAAGGAAAAACTATTGAAGTTTTGAAACAAAATTTATCAAATTGAATTAAACTAAGGCGGCATTGTGTTTATATATATGAAAACAAGTATTAATTAGTGCTTTAAAATAGATCTGTTTTTCTAGGTCTATCGCCCTGTGCTTTAATTTGATCACCTTGTACATTTTCTCTAGGTTTGACCCTCAAACCTACACTTATATGTCTTGGCTGCCCCCATGTTGGGGCCACTAACATACCTTAGTTATTCATTAATGGTTGACCTTGGCAAGTTAGTCCCACCCCCTCCTAACATAAGCCAGAAAGAGGGTAAAGTATAAACTATCTCTATCCTCCTCCAATTCTTTCAAGCTCTCTCACTTGTTGAACCTAAAAATAAACTGTTGATAATGTAAGAGAGCCACAATAAATCATGTGCCTGGCTACTTTTTGTCTTAGAACAAGCATACATAGAACAATGAATATGTGCTATTTCAAATTGGCCAGTTTTTAATTCCATGAGAGAAAGTAGGATTTAAAATTGTTGCAATGAAAATAAATTACTTCCAATCCTAAGAGGCTGAGTCATTTCTTAATTCTGTCTGCCACTTTTCTCTTCTACTTCCCCTTATGTGTTGCTACATCCAGTATAGAATCTCTCTCCCACCCCCATTCAACTTCAATTCAGTCAGGTATAGCCCGATTTTCTGTAAACAAATATACTTCCGAAAGGTATTTAAACCTACCAGAACCCTATTATATAATATAATTCTGGTAAGAAAAAAGGTCTTCCGGATGATATTGGTAAGAAAACTTGTTTAACACCCCCTATCATGCTGCCCTAATAGTACAAAGGATAAGGACCAATCAACTGAGTCACCAGACTACATGAGATGCTTTATAAAAAGAAGTCAACATCTTAGCCCTAGATATTCGTAGAAAATGAAAACAGCTTTGCTCAGGTTATACAAGTTGACAGCAATAATTGTTTCAGTTGGGGAAAGAAGACAAAACATCATAGCAAAGTGTTATAAATAAAACATTACTGTACTAATATTATATGAGGGAAATTGTAGAAAAGGAAGGTATATGTGTTATCAGTTATGAAATGAGTTTAACTTACAATTAAAAAATTTGTTAATTCCGACAGACCTGCAACGGCATGTTTTGATCGAGAAGCAGTTCCGCCAAAACCAGGGGTGTCTTGGACTTGACCTCGAGACGTTCAGCTTCCACAACCAGTTCTTTGTGGGAGGTGTCAAGAGAGCCCGCATCTCGTCGCGCCTTGATGAACTCATACAAAATGTCCATACGTTCTTTCTCAGTCTTCTCAAGGTCGTCAGATATGGTCATTCCCTTGGCACCATCTGTGAGGTCCTGCATACGAGCCCGAACTGCTTCCTCAGATACGTCCACTACCCAATTAGCATCATCTTCATCCTGGAGAAAAATATTTTGGGGTTTCAAAAGTCAAGGCCACCCTTGGAGATATGGACAAGAACTGCCAAATATTTAGATTTAAAAAAAAATGTCAAGTCTAAAAATAATAATTAGTTCAAGAGCAAATAGCCCCCCACTAAGGTAAGCTACAAAAAATTTAGTAAGAAAAATTAGGTGTCAAATGATTACTCATTTTGGACAATTATTTTAATACATTCCATTGTCAGCTTGTTTATAGCGCACATTAATCTCCCACAATGATATCATTGATTCCTCATTCCAATCACTCTCAGTGTCTGCCTTATACAAGATGTCTTCATTACAGCTCAGGTGTATAATAGTTATAATCATTGAGGATTGTGGGCTGCAGAGGAACCAACATTACTTTATCACAACTAATTTACTCCTAAATGTATTTATAAATTAGTATAACAATTTAAGTATTTCCTGGTTATTTTTTGGTTAGTGATTGGTTTTATAACAAAATAAAAGTTGCTTCAGTGGTTGCATGCTCAAACGTTTCACATTCATGTTGGACTGGATTGCCGGCGATGAGAAGATCAGTGTTTGAATCTCTGTCAGGACTGCCTTAAGCACAAATGTGTTTACATTTCTTCCAACATTCTACCTTCATTATTCCCAAAAGATTATTAATGCATGCATACATCCCAAATAGGTACTTAAAAAGTGTTCGGGAAGAACACAAAACAAACACACACCCTATTGATATTAAGAAGCCACATATCTGATGTGATTAAGTTTGATTAAACACAAGCACTAAAACTGATATTGTGGCAGTGTTCCACTCTAAATTGATTACTCAACTGGATAACTAGCATTTACCTCGGCCAGTTTATCAGGGGCCTCAACCATTTGTTCTCCATCATCAGACGTGCGGTCCTCCCCGTTTGTGCCATTAGTCTCGCCATTCTTTTTAGTGGAACGCTTGGCTCGCTTGCCTTCAGTTAGAGAAGAGCCCTGGGCTGCTGGATTTGTGTCTACAAAAAAAGATTTACATTTTCTTTTGTTTTTATTTAACTGTTTTTTTCCCCCACTGTTAGCAGTTGACTTCTACAATTAATTTTCCAACTGGTGAAACAGAGTAGCTATGAAATTTTTATTGTAAAGTCTCAAACTTGTCCAGGCTTTACGGACGTTTAAAAAAAAACCCTACTTAATCTTTTTTACAGCTTTTCTTGATGAATGGCAATTTTTTTTGTTTATTACATTTACCACATATTTTGAAAAGTTCCCAAGATACTGTAATAAACATCAACATTCTTATAAGTTATTTAATCATAGTCAGTAGTTAATGTGGTATAAAACAAATCATCTCATGTTAGCAGAATGCTATATCTAGGCAATGCATTTTGACACCAAGAAATAAAATTTCTCCTTTTTGTTTAAATTTTTACAAGCAGAATTAGTTAAGTATTTAAATTTCCTAACTTGCCCAGATTTTCCCTGTCTGTAGCCACCACACGAATGTAATTTCGCAAATATCCTGATGCCAGCCAAAGAGTAGTTAAAACTGCAATTTCGAAATAATCGGTATTTACACTACCAGTTATCAAGTCAAGTAGATATCTAACTACAAGTTTGTATTGTATGGCTAATTGAGAAAAAAAAAGTTTTAAATACAACTTTCATCTGAAGGAGTTTATGGACGAATGAAATGCACCCCGAACAAGCACCCCTAATAATAGTAGTAAAATGTTTTAATATATAATTTTTTTAAATGATGTCAACAATAGGCTTACTATCTGTAAATTAGATTGTCAATTTGTTTCTAAAAGTTGCCGTCTCATATTGAGCTCAACTGCTTCAACCAGCTTCGTTGGCTCAGATATCTATTTAAGTTACCAGATACTATCACGAACGGAGGACACTTGCGTCAGTGTAGAGCAATAACCAAATACAAGGATATATACCAACCCAGCTAACAAAATACTATTGGGACGCTAGACAGAGAATGGAAGAAGTCCAAGGTCCCGAGAATTCACAAACAATAACAACATTTTAGTTGCAGTTTATTTATTTTGTTAGAATAAGATTTAAATAATTCAATTCATTTTAACACAAAGTTTACAAAGTATTTCAATTTTATTATGTCAATAAAGACAGACCACTTAAATTTAATATAAAGTTTTTATATATAAAATTAGTAATAGCTTTGCTCAGTTGTTAAAAATTATCAACAAAACTCTCTTCAGTCGGGAAAAGAAGACCAAATAACAATCATCATAGCAAAGAATACTTGTGTGGAAAAGGCATTCAAATACTCTTAATATGGGGTTTTATTTTCAATTTTATTACAAGTAGATGGCATAGATAGGATCGCAAGTAAAATGCCCAAGTGTGGGGGAATGGTACTACTTGCCAGATTGTGTGAGTTGTGTGGGGGGGCGGGGGTTGGGATTTCAAATGTTCCTAGTGACTGGAATAATGCTGTCACTGTTCCTTTATACAAATGCAAAGGCAGTAAGAGTAAATGTAAGAATTATAGGACAATTAGTTTGTTGAGTATTCCAGGCAAAAAAAAAAAAAAAA
>CABFWB010001045.1:44956-72199 GCA_902151455.1 Timema bartmani | reverse complement strand
ATTAAAAAAAGTGAGAGTTCTCATTGAAAAGGTGCATGAAAAAACTGCACACAAGATTTTGGGAGGTGCAATGTGGTTTCATGCCAGATAGAGGTTGCATGGTCCAGATATTTGCTTTGCAGCAAGTGAAAGAGATGTATATCAGTAAGGAAGAAAGTTAATTCTGCATTTGTCGATCTGGCGAAAGCAAACAATCAGGTGAATAGGATTATGTTAAGGAATCTTCTGAGAGCATGGTGTGGATGGATGGTTAGTAAATGCAATCAAGCCAGTTTACGATGAAAGTAAAACGTGTATTAGAGTGGAAGGAGCTGTGAGTGAATAGTTTGACAGTGAACAGGGTGTTGGACAAGGTTAGTTTGAATTTAATAAATCAATAAAAAATGTTAATGAAATTTAAATACAAACGTGACCTTAATTACCGGTCCTTAGTTGTTTTTTGAATATTTTCCCCAACCAACTTTTGGAAACCACAAAATGCTCAAATTTTTTCCTGGTGTTCAGGATCTTGCACAACCCTAGTTTATAGGTATTAATTTGAGAATAAGGAGAAATGATTTTGAAAGATTATACCTATTTTCAATAATCTTTTGAATGGTAAATCAAAATATATATAAAACAATCACCTGTTCAAATCACAAATGATAAATAAATTGTGCAATTATTTAGCTATAATAGTTTTTTTTACATCTATTGTTTCAAGCCTGTGTCCTTGGTCAGTTTTTTATTCAAGCAATATCATATATTTTTCCACTACCGGCTTGCTAGGCCTGTCATAGATTCATACGCCTTATAATCTACCTTAAAACTAGGACAAACACAACATCCAATCCCCAGCCGTTAATTCATCACTGTGAAACGGTAAACCCACATGTCACCAATGATACATTTTTGGTTATGCTAGGAATCGAATCCGGGACCCTTCTAATGCTTAGTAGACAGACACATTACCGATTGAGCTAAGGTGTCTGATAAACAATAAACATAACATTCAAATGTTTAAATGCAAAACATAGGAATTAACTAAGCAGGGGGCAGTTAACAAAACCAAAAGTCTATGGAGTTTATATCCCATCCGTCAAATTGTCAAATTTTAATACTCACCGTTTAAAATCCCTAATAAGTCGAAAACTTCTTGAAAATCCAAAGACCTCTCACCTCTTATACACACCATATTAGTTTATTTAGATATAAAACTGTTATTTAATAATTTAATAAAAGTTTATAACAAAGTTTAAAACATATTTTAGTTTTATTATATCAAGAAAGATAGCAAACCACTTGAATTTAATATCGAATTTCTTTAAAAACATGCAATGTGATAAAATTTGAATGTAATGTAATTTTAATAATATATTTTCATTAGTAATAACTTTGCTCAGTTGTTAAAAAATATCGTCAGTATTCTCTTCAGTCGGGAAAAGAAGACCAAATAACAATCATCACAGCAAAGAATACTTGTGTGGAAAAGGTTTTCAAACCCTATTAACATGGGGTTTCATCCAATACTTATTAGAAGTTTGTTATTTATGATAAAATAAGGAATACCTATCGTTGGAGGATGAGATTTAATTAAACTCACTTGGCGGGTTTTTAAGAATATACGTGTTGAGCTTGTGGTTGAATTCAAGTGGGCCATGGAAACCACATGCCATGCATCCCTGACTGATGGTCCCCTTCTTCTGGCTGATTAGCAGGTTGGTCTCTGGGTTGTCACACTCGGGACAAAGCACAAATTTGCGAATGAAACCATCCAGTAGGTCCTGGAGTCTGCCGGCATCGTGTGATCCGTTCACAATGAACCGGTCATTTTTAAAATCAAACTGGGTCTGGGCACCCAGCTCACAGCCAAAATACTTGGTGGGGTCTAAAAAATAAAGTAAAAAAAGAGTGCAATCTTACATGACTTTTTACTTTAACATTAAAGTTACACACTTAATACATTTTAATTTGCACAGTTTTGTTTAAAACTTTCTACTAAGGATAGGTTGATTATGAATTATAGCATACAAATATAACATAAAATTTTCATGGTGATATAATTCTCTAAATTAGTACCGGCAGTTGTCATAATTGGAGTAGATACATTTTTAAATAGTACCCGTTATTTATTTATAAGAAAGGAAAGAAAATATACATTAATCTATTGAATGTATATGCCTCCCGAGACTAAATGCAAACAGTCATCGGCTAAATAAAAATAAAAGTTATTATTTTTAAAGGTATATTGGTTTCATATGTGAAACAAAATAATAAGTTTTTTGAATTGCATATTTCTTTTTAACCAAGGGTGATGATATATTCTGACAACATAACTGTAAACAGCAGAGAAAAAAACTATTCAAAGATATTTATCATACATAAGGATTTTTTTTTAGAAAAAATCGTTTAGCAGTGTAATATAGTAAAATGTTAACAACGCTGACCACAAAAAAAAATTGTTTTCTAAAAGGCCCATCTTATGAAAATTGACTTGTATAAAGAACATATTTTTAAGTTGCTAGCTTTCTTCAATCCACAATGACAATGGCTGGTATCATAGATTACTTCATTAAATGTAATTTACACCATTGTTATAATTAGTTTCCACGATGTTATCAATTCCTCATTCCAATCACTCTCAGTGTCTGCCTTATACAAGATGTCTTCATTACAGCTCAGGTGTATAATAGTTATAATCATTGAGGATTGTGGGCTGCAGAGGAATAAACTGAGGTTCAACTTAAATACTGCCCATTAAATAATAACAGAAAATTATTAGCTTAAAACCAAACAGGTTTTAGATATTGTTATTATCCAATGTTCACTCACTATTGCAAAAACACAAAATATTTTCATTACACCTAAAAACTGAAAGCTTGTATTCAACAAGTTAATTTAACTAATTAAAACAAATGTTGCTATTCACTTATTCACAACTTGACATTAGCTTGATAAATGTATAGTATTTAATGTCCTAGGTATTTGTGGCTCTGTGTAAATGTGGTATGGAAAAAAAAACTGTTAGCTACAACCATCTATGTTGAATGCCATATCTAGACAGTCGCATTTCATGTTTAACACCAAGAAACAAAATCTCTTACTTTTGTTCGAATGTGTGGGTGCAGAATCAGTCAAATACTTGTGATATTCCCTGATTTTTTAGTTATTTTTAATTAAATTCCCCAACATTTCTATGTTTTCCCTGACATCAAAAAATTTCTTCAGTCAAATACTTGTGATATTCCCTGATTTTTTAGTTATTTTTTAATTAAATTCCTCAACATTTCTATGTTTTCCCTGACATCAAAAAATTTCTTGACTTTTCCAGATTTTGCTTGTAGCCACCCTGGTTAAGTACATATATATGTAATAAATAACTTTTTTATAATTATATTAACAAGTGTAGAAATATTTATTCAAGCCCAAATAATCTACACCCAAGTTTTCTCCCTATTGTGCTAACATTATTTTAGAAGTTCTGACAATACTCACAGGTAGCCGGTCTGCCAATAGCCTTGGCTACGTCCGCCATGTTGACAATGACAGTCTTGATGCCATTGCCTTTTCCCTCCACCTTGGCAATGAGCCGGGGCATCTTGTATCGGTAGAAAGCATCGCTGACGCTTCGGTTTACGTTTAAGCTCATGATGGCAGCTGGCGTCTCGGCCGATGATGGTAACCAAAGACTGTTCTTGACTTACAGTGGGGTTGGCGATTGGGACGATAATGGTGACAACAATGACGACAAAAACTTGGCTGAGGAAACAATGTTGCTGTTGATGTTGGCGGACAAAGATAGTCACGTTTCTCTGAATGGTTGTAACTTCCGGTGCCGATTACTGGAAAATTTTGATGTCCTGTACAGTGACAGGACAAGCAGGTCTTTTAGTGTTCTTGTCAGCTGGCAAGTAACAAGAAATACCGATAAGCTTAGCATTATATTAGTATGATCTATACCAGTGGTGCACATAAGGTATATCACGATCAATCGTTCAATTGCATAATGATTTTAAGGTCAATCACCAATGAATATGTTAAAAAGATATTATTTTTACTTAAGTACTCAGATAAAAGGAGAAATTTGGGAAAAAATAACGGCTCGCACAACTTAAAATATGTTATGACATTACCACACATTACATGTACCACTTTTTATTAACTTTTAATATTACATTATTGTATTGACACAATAGCCTATCTAACATTACCTTATTAATACATCCAGAACCTTCCTTAACTTATTAAACTACATAAATAATATGGATATTTATGAGGTGACCGATAGTTCCATGGTTTTCCATCAAAGTATTTTATTACATTACCTACCATCCAAAGTGATTATAGTGCAAGAAACAGTAGTGTTTTTAACACCGATATTAAGTAACTCAAAGGATATCGCAGCTGTGTTTTCATTTGAAAATTAGAACATGAAAAAAATAATGGGCACCACTATATTTCTATATAACTATATAACACAGTGTCCAATGGATGAGAATGTTTAAATTCTATAACATTCAGTATGTTTGCTTTAAAAATCCAATATATAACGACTATACTCAACAATCAAAATCAAAAATCCTTCCAGATATCAGTGATTATTTTATTTTTGCTTTAAGAAGGGTTCAATGACCCAACAATTCTTGGCATCTCTTGTCGAGCACAACTTTCCCTATTTAAAAAAAGGTAAAAATATACATCCATTTTTTTCTTGTATGACCTTAATATAACCCTCTTAAAGTTTAAGTGACTTGACAAAGGTCTTGAAGTGTAAATCAAATAAAAATAGTACCTATTAGAAGGTTTTTGAACAGAACCTCAGATTAATTTGAAAAATTTAAAGGTTGGTGAGGCAAGAGGTTACCACTCCTATTTTCAGTTTGCAAAGGGATAAAATGATCCAAACTGGCGTAGTCAACATTTCAGTTTATATAAATAGGCTTAAGTTAATATTTTTCCAATATCAAAAATAAAACTAATTGTATTTCCAGTATTGGTTGACATCCATCATAATAATATAAAAAAAATATCAGCACATTCCCGCATACATTTTAACAATAAGGCTTATGAGACATGAACTTTTTAAATAATATAAAAATCATTGTGGAAAGTAAACAATGACTAAAGGAATTTAGAACTGGTAGCTTTGTGAATAGAAAGATAAAATTAAATTTTAGATTTTTAATTTTTATCACGGAAGACATTATTTTGTCGAACTATATGAAAATATAATATTTTTGTGTTTACAAATGAATCCAAGATGAAAGTCACTGCCTTGTGTCACCTTCTCATTGTCTGCCTTATACAAGGTGTCTTCACAGAACAATCGTCTGTATAGATCTAATCATTGATATGGTAAGACACAGCATTTACTTCCCTACATGTATGACATTTGCATCTTAAGCTCATGAGATAACATGGGTTAGTGGAGAAATTAGGTTAAAACACAGACCAAGCATTGAAAAATAATAATTTAGCAAATTAACAATAGAGAGAACATTAATGAAATAATTTAAAATTATCCGTGTCACAAAACTTTAAATTGTGCACAGGGATCATCTTGAAAAGTTACTAGAGCTACTTTCCCATATACTCATAAGTAAAGTCATGTGATCTAGAGCATTCTCATTTGAGAGGTATTATCAATATATATAAAATAATACTATTGATAGTAAACAATTTTGACCGCAAAAAAAAAGTTTGTATTTTATAAAACCTATAAAAATTAGATTGTATAAAGGCAATAATTTAAAATGAATCTAATTCTCAATAATTTCTGTAGTATACATGGAGTATTATGTTAATGGTTCATGTCTCACATAGTTATTAATCAAGTCCCCTACGTAATTTCATACATAGTGTATTCCCAAAAAGGTGCATTAAAGGTGAATAAACAAATGAAACAATAAAGTCGCATGTTAAAAGGAGAGGTTTTGTGCTATGAGAATTATGAAATTCATAATTATTGATTGTATGTTTAGTTTTTTGTTCCTCCCATATTGATATAATTTTGTTAACATATATTACTTTATGTTGGTTAATCCATCCCAATTATTGGTGGCCTGTTTTGAGTTAAATAAGCATCTGATTGGGGCTTAAATTATGTATTAAAATTAGGTTTTTTATCATTACTATCAGCCAAGACAGACAACAGAGGATGATATCTTGAAATTGTAATTTATCAATTAAATTACAAAGGGCAGTTTCAGAGTGTCCAGCTGAATTTTTTTTTTAATTTTCTGACTTTCAGGTTTTCCAGAGCCAATTTTAAACCTAAACATTATTTTTATAAGATCACAACTTAATGTAATATTATTTTTAGACAATGGGCTATTGGGTAGTGCGATCTAAGCTAAATTTCAGTGAGATCTTAATGAGAAATTAAAATATTGCCTTGCACCAACACAGTTTAAAATTTCTGCATGGCACATTCTTTTTTAGTTCCTTCTTATAACGTAATCAAACTCTCAGGCATGCACATGACCTTGACTAGGCTTTGGCTAAAGACTCACAATAGAGGGGTGGAATGACCACACAAATATCACAGGTTCACTTTAAGAACAATGCTATTTTATGATAAATATGTAAAAATTCCTCGTTTTCTAGGTCATTGGACAGCCTGAGTTTGTCAAGAGATGAAGAAACCCCACCCTATCATGGTGTGAAGCGTATCACTGCTTCAAAACAAAGTCTACAGTAGAGAGTAACTCACTCACCTATAACAGATAGGCTCCTGCCTCTTAGATGAAATCATACACCTTGAGTCTAGGCCACGAACTGGCGCTAGAGCTATGTGAAAACTCCCAGATTTTCCTCTGGATAATATTGTCTCTGAAAAAAAGAAAGAAGTTATAAATTAATTATGCAGTCAAAACTATCATAGACAAATAAAAAAACATTCTTAAAAATGCATGTGTCTGCAAAGGAGATCAAAGTCTTTGGTAGAAAAATATAATACAATATAGTGACCAAATAGGCCAATATATTATATATTTATATAAATATGGAAATGTTTCCTAATATCCGTTCAATAAAGTCACTTTAATACCTGTCCTATAATAAGTTATGTTATTTCAATTCATTGGTTCATACATTTTGAATCAATGTAAAATTTAGTTATCTTTCATCAAATGGAAATGTTTTCCACATCATTATTTGAGAATGAGGTTAATAATGGTTTAATTCTAGAGAATGGACGAGAATATATTCGAGAGAGCACTTGTAGCGGATAAAACACATAGGGCCATTGTGCTAAATAATATACTTATCAAATAATGAAACTCACCTAAATAATATAACTATTGCTAGCAGTATACACATTTCCACATTCATTGATTTCAAGGAACATAAAAAAGCACATTGAAAATCTGGTCCTTAGCTTGACTTTCACATTATTCGGAACACAACAGTAAAATCCCACCAATGTACCAACATGTACACCCAAGGAGCGCAAGGAGTGAAAGTGAATCACTTATAGAGAGTCACATTATAATAAACTGATTAGAGTAAAGTTTTGAGATACTAGATCATGTTTTGTGGCATTTGACTGTCAATTTACAAGTATTTCACCCCCATGAGAGTGTTTCACATGTAGGGGTTTCTCCAGTCACTCGCATGGATCATCAATAGCTCACGTTCATGTGATTTGTGGTTTCTTTTGCGTTTCTGTTGTTTCATTGAAGTTGCTGTGAATTTGTTCATGAGGGGGGGATGTGATTAATAACAACAAAGGACTGATTATTTTACTATAAAAATTACTTTGAGTTAGAAAATAAATATAACTATAGTATTCCCAACAATGAACTAGTCAAACTAATACAATAGGAGCAAAGACAATGATGTAATAAAATATTTAGCTTTTAGTAAAAACATTACAAAATTAAAAGGTCTTTTTTGTCTGATGTTTATACTTCTTCAAACAAATCTGTGAAGGATGTTTATACGTGTCCTTTTGTTTTAAATGTTCTCAGAATTATTTCTCTCTCCCAAACAAGTATATTAAAATCATAAATACAGCAACAGTTAACTCTTGGGTAAAATAACTATTTAAATGTATTATAAGACCCCACTAAGAACCATAGTTTTGCTACAAGTTAAGTGAGTCAGGAAAACAAAATATTTGAAATGATTTCAAAATTTCCATTTTTGACGTGAATATGTCTTTAAATTTGCTACCATACGGGGGAAAACCAAAAAACCTAATGATAAAATCGGGGGATACAGTTTGGTGTTGTAGTTTCGAATCTTTCCTCTACATCCAAAATTAAATTATACCACTGGATAGCTAAAGGATCAAAGAATTCACTACGATAAGCGAGAAAAGTGACGCATCGCGCGCGGTGGAGGGGGAAGCGCCGCCATTTTGAGGTTATTTTGCTGCGTATCGAGATTTGCAATTAGTATAACTTTTGACTCGGAGAAGCTACGATGTTCGTTTAAGTTTTAATCGTCAGCTGTCGTCAAAATCTATCGATTGTATATAAAACATTAGTTTAAAGTAGTGACAGTGAATATAATAAGGTGTTAGAATAAAAAAATATTATCAAAAATACAGTTTGGCGTTGTAGTTTCGAATCTATCCTCTACATCCAAAATTATACCACTGGATAGCTAGAGGATCAAAGAATTCATTACGATAAGCGAGAACAGTGACGCATCGCGCGCGGTGGAGGGGGAAGCGCCGCCATTTTGAGGTTATTTTGCTGCGGATCGAGATTTGCAATTAGTATAACTTTTGACTTGGAGAAGCTACAATGTTCGTTTAAGTTTTAATTGTCAGCTGTCGTCAAAATCTATCGATTGTATATAAAACATTAGTTTTTATCATAAATACATAAATAAAAATATTTTATTTAAAAAATATAACCCGTTACATAAACATATTCACGTACAACACACGGCCGTATCCATGACACAGCCACACCCCATTTTTTACTTTCTTGCGGCCCCTTGGAGAGAGGAAGTAAGTATTGTGATCGTAAATTAAAAAAAATTAACCAAATTTAGATGTTGACATTTCATGAGCCCTTGAACCCAAATAAGTGGTTTTCGCGATGATGGCTGGCTGTCTGTATCTCAGTCTATAGCCAAAACCATTTTAGCAGCGTAAAACTTTATATCTAGGGGGTTTCATAGGGTTCCTCAGGAGTTTTTGGGAATTAGATATCAACTCGAAAATTAAGTGTAGTTGAAACTAGAGGTGTATATTGACACCTAGAAAAAATATTTTTACTATAACTTTTCTTTTTTGTCTCCTACATCCATATTTACAAAAAGAGAAAATCTATAATTTAAATATAAAAAAAAACTTCAAATTTGGGCACCATTTAGATTTTTTTAAATAATCACTTTGATTGTAATTGTACTTAAATTAGATTTAAGTACCAATTAATGTAATTAAAAGAGAACATAGAGAAAATAAGACTGTCTATTCGACATGACAAATTCTTTCATCCAGCTAAAGTCTGTTCTGCGTAGGAATTGTTTTCTGAAAGGCTTTTTTCCTTAACAGTAATCTATTATATAGTAGGATATTGGTAGGAAAAAGGACCTTTCAGAGAGTCAGTCTTTTCATAGAGAATGAAATACTTTACTTATGGCCTTTTATTAGTTTCTTTTGATACTCGATGCTAAATATTCCGATTTATTAACTCATTACTGTTCCAGGTCTTTCCAAACAAGCTTTTATAAAGTATATCTGGAGCAATCAATTGTCAAATATTGGTTGTATAGCTCGAACTACATCATGAGATAGATCTGACGAAAGCAGAAGTAACAATCATATTTGAATAAATTGAAAAATTACACTTGTACACTGGAATCGAGCCCAGACATGTAGCAATGACAAAGTAATTTCGAATCTTATCAAAATGGAACTGGCCCTGGCTTCCTTTTTGTTTCTGACACTAAACTTGTTATAGAAGTTCTTATCTCTTCTGTAACTGTCCCACACACTTCATTTAGGCTACTTATTAACCTTTGTAAGGATCCGAGTCAACTACACATGTCTCTTAGAACCTATTAAAAATTCATTATATTTTTAGATAATTTTTTTTACTTTTAAATCATCCTTTTGATTCAATTCAAAACTAAGCTTGACTATAATATAAGTGGGGATCACAGATTTCATTCCACAACAATATTGAAGTGCTAAAAATACACTTTTCCCTTTAAGCAATATGATTTTATTTGTTTCTTCATAGTAATAAAATTAAAGTGAAACATTATAAAAGTAGATAAAATTTGTTTTAAGATGAGATCAAAAACAAACTTAAAAAAAAATATAGATTTTTAGGCTCGATATAATTATGTATAAAGACAAAAAGAGAAAAGGTCTATTTTCTCAAAACTGGCTTTAACAGTTTTGATCAAAATTTGTATTTAGAAAACAGTTTAGTATTAAAAACAAAATGGCGCCTTTCATTTTCCCATGAAAACGACTGAGGGTACTTCATATAAGAAAACATTTCTAATTTTAATAATATCTCGGCTATTCTTTAATATATGAAATAACGTATCATTACAAAGTTTTAGTAGCACTTTTAAAGAAGGCACTAAACTCCAGTCACGGCCCACAGGTTGCAAACTCATGGCGTGAGGCGAGGGCATCGCTTCAGTGATATTCTCCCAAGGTCATTGGTGCCTTGTGCCACCCATGCATGAAGCTACTCAGTTTTATTTAGCCCTAGTCCATGAATAGTTGATCAGTTTACTAGGCCAAGCCAAGTTAGTTGCATCCGACAGCCTGCCAGCTGCGTCAGTCGACGCTACGCACTTCACGATTCATGAATGTCCAGCTCCTGTCTTTCAGTTTATATATTCAACCAAATGAACGTCAAAAGACTGCACCTGCCAACTTTTAATATGAAGTTGTGACTAACCATGTGGAATTTTAACTAACGACTAATGTTAAAATTAAAAATACAGTATGGTGATTGTTTTAATGTTTTATAATTTTAGCGGTGACCGGTCTAGGGGTAAGGTGTCAAGACTTCTGTTCTGAGGGTCCGGGGTTCAATCCTCAGTCCCGGTACAGATTTATCTGAATGCCAAACCCTTCCTTCACCTTTGACAAGAAGTGTACTAATCACAACTTGTGAATGTGTGGAATGCCAAGCCTCCACCATGGTTCGGATTCCACGTTAGACTGTAGGTTCTCCATTTCATCTCACAATCACCCTACCATTGCACATTAGCGTAGTTGCGAAAGGGTAGTAAGACGCGGTGATAATAATATTTCGGTCCTTGACTTACAGTTTTCATTCATAATAGCCAGAGAAGAAGACTGTACCTGCTAACCCGCCCCCTCCCTATCCTTAAACTTCAGCCCAAGGCCTAGATGGTGTAAAAAAATTGCCAGTTTACACAGAGAAAAGTTAGCTACATCAAAACCTCTAGCACAGCAGTTCTCAGGCATTTTTTAGATTGTGCCATGTCTAAAAGTTTAATGTACCCCCAAGATAAAAAATTTCCATATGACAGTCTTTAAAAAATATGACCCCTTTGTCTTTTAATCTACTGTGAAAAAATATCAGTGATCAAAATATTTCAAATGTGTCAAAGCTAGTTAGAGAGAATCCTACTGTTATAGCCTTTACATTATCTCTTTTTGATCATTCTGTTCAGTTAAAAAACATAATTTAACTGTAAAAAGCTTTATACTTTTTCTTCACAAATTCGTTCAAAAATAAAGAAAAAAGTGAATATAAGCACAATATTTTCCAATCAAAATTTTTAATTGTAATTCTGGAGTTCATATATTATGAATATCAAAGTTTTTAATTGTGAAGGGTGTGGCTGCAAGGCTTGGCACAACTTTTTGATGTCTGGTTGTCCAGTTGAAACTTTCAAGCGGAGGTCTGGCTCCAAATTTAGCCTATTGCGGTACTTATTTTTTAGGTACACCATGGATTAAAAACCACTCTCACAGAGATATGTTGTTGAGAAAGGCATCATAAACTGCTAATGTAGAAGGTGTCAAGTAGAGGGATGAAAATTCTCATAAATCGGTCTCCAGCAGAGAGCAAATACGAGAAAAAGAAGGGTGGAAATATCCAGATCCCTTAAGAGCTGCTCGCGTACCCCCTGAAAAGTGCCCACGTACCCCAGTTTGAGAACCGTTGGTCTAGCAAATTATTCTTCAAGAAAAAATGAATAAAAAAAACTACTGTGAAGCCATGTGTTTAAGCCTCAACACCTTTAAGTTACTGTAACCTAAAGTTTGGGTCAAGGTTGTCGAGAATTATTATGAACTTACTTTTTTCAAAGTGTTTTAAAATGAAAAGTCCACAAAACAAGATTCTTATTGATATGGTGTCCGTGAGGATAGTACTTGTTACTAAGGCCCTCTTTCTACCGCGACCAGACTGTATTGTACAGCGCACAGCCAGCAAGACGATCAAAGGCCCTCCTCTTTCTACCGCGACCAGACTATTGTACAGCGCACAACCAGCAAGACTATCAAAGGCCCTTTTTCTACCGTGACCAGACTATTTTACAGCGCACAACCAGCAAGACTATCAAAGGCCCTCTTTCTACCGTGACCAGATTATTTTACAGCGCACAGCCAGCAAGACGATCAAAGGCCCTCTTTCTACCGCGACCAGACTGTATTGTACAGCGCACAGCCAGCAAGACGATCAAAGGCCCTCTTTCTACCGCGACCAGACTGTATTGTACAGCGCACAACCAGCAAGACGATCAAGGCCCTCTTTCTACCGTGACCAGACTGTATTGTACAGCGCACAACCAGCAAGACGATCAAGGCCCTCTTTCTACCGCGACCAGACTGTATTGTACAGCGCACAACCAGCAAGCCGATCAATCACCCCCGTGGCGCGAGGACAGCTGTACCGAGCTCTCAAGGACAAACTCGGGAAAAACAACAAACTATTCATTTATTTGAGATTCAACGTGCACTTTCTGAACCGGCTGATTATTACAACACACCACTTATAGACTAATTATAATCTATAACAGACACAGCATCCAGCCCCCAACAGTTAAATCTTCACTGTGAAAGGCGAAACCCACATATTAACAATAATAAGTTATTCGGCCATGCTGGGGCATTCAGTAGACAGACATGCTACTAACTGAGCTAAGGTGTCCAACAACAAAATATTCATATACTATTCTCATTCAGAAGCTTCTGGACTATTACCGGCAGGGGCAAAGCGTCATGTCCTCACAGGTTCGTTTCCGATACTCAAAACAGGAAGTATCAGAAGTCATCCATAGAGAGGCGTAACTAGGCAGTGGCCAAACTTCCACGGTGAACCCCCCTCTCCAACCAAACAAAAAAAGCCCCTAACTAAAAAATAAATAAAAAAATGTGTAGTTATTGTAGATAGTAATAAATTACATTGGCATTTATTGCTGGAATTCCCTTATAAATTACGTGATACAGGTCTATATTTGTCTAATAAAATTACTAATGAAAAGTGTACACTAACTATATAATGTTAACAAAACTTGATCTGAATTGAATAAGACTGTATTAATAAATATTACAAGCAAAATTATAATCAATACTAACAAGTATTGAGACACGCTTCAATGGCCGCGTGGTCTAACGCACTTATCTAGTGTTAGATTAGACTGTTGAAGACGGGGAGATCAAGGGTGGTTTTCCCTAATGGTTTTTAAGTCTCCTGCCACGCAAATGCGGGTGCATTTCCTCTAAATTAGACTTTCACAATCCCTAGACCATTGGTGTAATTAGTACATTGGCGTATAACGCGAACGGGTAGTAAGACGCCATTTAAAACTCTTTTCTTCTTGCTTTGATATCTGCGGATTATTTTTTAAAAATTTACTCAAAAGTTTTTTTGTTGAGATTTGCTTGTATCTTGTTAAATATTATTTTACAGAAAAATATTTACAGAGCTTATTTTGTAGAGCATGAAATTATACACAATAAAGTGATTTTTTTTTTAAATTGAATAATAAGATCTTTACGAAACAAAATCAGCCTTAAAAGACAACACTTAAATCTTTTACCAAATTAATTTTTGGCGAGCGGGCGCCTACGTGATGGGCCCCATTTTGGGCGCTGGCCTGCGGCATGTTCCCACATACGCCACTGCATCCATAAACTTGGCTACGTGACGCTGTTGAGCTTCATGTCTACACGATTCTACAAGGTGGAGGGGTGCACCAGTTTTATGTGACACAACCTATATTTAATTATAAGGTTGAAAACATAATATTATTATTCCCATGTTTTCATCGTTAATAACCACAAAGATAACTTTACTTTAATCCAGACAGTTGCCAATAAGTTTAAGAGTAAAATCAGTCAGGGGCGAGTATTCATCACTCAATCTATTTTCCTAATTTGTGAATCTTAGTGTGCGTAGACCAGTTCAGTAATGGCAGGTGCATTATCATGGTGTCTACTCAACTTGACCAATGAAATTCCCGACTTTTCCCCTGATCATTTTTCTAAAATTCCCGACTAAAAAAGTATGTCACATCTTTCTAATTCCTCCACCTCCCCCCTGATTTATCTATTAATCACTTTTTATGAATAATAATAAGTTTTAAAATTTAAATAAACATTTTTTAAATTTGTATTAACATTGTTTATTAGGAATTACAAAAAAAACTACAGTTTGAATAACATTATTTACTGTTATGATTATTATATTTTATATTTTGAGTAAAACCACATTTTCCCAGATTTTTATTGTAATTTACCAAATTCCCGGCTTATTCCCGTTTTTTCCCGATAACTTCAAATTTCCGGCTAATTCCCGTTTTCCCCGGATAGTAGACACCCTGATTATATCACTTTTACTTATGCACACACATTATATACGTATACATATATTTCAAAGACCTGACTAATTGGCACTATCCAACCAACACGAATATAAAAAACATGACTAGGGTGTAATAAGGGTAATTTAAATGAAAACTTGGCTGTTTCCCACGAATGATTTTAGCGCAGCTATCCCGAGAAATGCCAAGGAACAATCGGTCACTCTTGCAGAGGTATCTTTATAATAAGAGTTGATGCCGAAAATTCCAAAGACACTCATGTTTTTCGCATGATCCCGAGAACTTTCTCTCACCCACCGATTTGTGGTTGCCACCATTTTTTAATTCTCTACTTGGATTAGTAAAATTGGGAGATGACCAATTTTTTGTCATGGCAAGTATTATTAACATGCTCTTCTGTTCACACGTTGAAAGTTGTGCGCGCGCAGCCTAAATAGTACCAATTAAGTCAACTAAACACGCGTCAAAAATACTCGAGAAGAGGGTACTATATTTTTGTACCCCTTCTTTAAACCACACTTTAGCGTTTGCTTTGTATCGTCTTTGATAGGAAACGAAGCGTCACACGCTAGAGCTATTTTATTCACCGCGATGGCGTGCAACGAGTCCAAAATCTTAGGTGAAGATGGATTATTTACAAATTTGCCTTCCTATATGAGCTCACGATATTGTATTTTTAAAATAAACATTTCAGTGTAGTCAGTATTTTAAATAACCAAAACCCTCTGCGAATATTACCGGATTTAGAACATAAGTACACAAAATACTTTTTAATATAGAGACAAAATGATACCACATTACTACCCGTACCGGTGGGCAAGCATACTTAATCAGGCTCATTTAGTCGGGTCTGGAGGTTAAGGGAGGGAGGTCAGGGTTTGAGTTCCAACAAGGTGTACCGAGGTATTTTCTAAATGTTTATTTACCCACGCTCTTCACACAAATGCAGGTACATACCTTATAAATAATACCTTCCTCCTCCCTCACTCACTAGCGTAATTAAAACGCATGTAACCCGGATGGGTAGTAAAACTTGGTGCAAAAAAAAAGTGTTATTACATGGCAGTGATACGATTTGTCTCAACTGAGTTACAAAATTCCCCGTCAAAGTTATACGTTTTGTGGAATAAGGACGAGAACGGTGGAGTTGAGGAAAAAGACTCGTATCTGCGTAGAGAAAGGGGTACACCAGCATTACACCCAAGCGGGATTTGAACCCCAACCTTCCCATCACCAGTAAACCAGACTAAATTAGCTTGTCAATCAGACAGTGTACTAACCAGCGCGGGTATTTTAATTAACTTATTAGGCTATATTATACGCAGTTGTATGTACCTAAACTCACCAAACATGGGACGCTTTCCTCCAAAGTTTGTATCAGTCCCATTCTAAATATATTCTATAGTATGCTTTGAATTGTAAAAATTACACCAGACGAGAATACAGGAATCGAACCAGTTTAAATTTAAAGAATATGATATAAAGACGCAGCTATAAATGTATAATAGCTTAGCTATTTAGTCCAGGTTCTAAGATCTATTTATTTTTAACATGCCGCCACAATACCGAAAAGGAGAATATTATGAATGAATCTCCCACTTTAGTTTTCTTGGGAGAGCACTTTGGGTCAGTCGCCAATCACTCAAGAGTATCGATCGTGACACGCCCATTCTACCTTTACACTAATCGAAATGGTAAAAATAGTTATCACACCTACAGAGTACTCTTAATCGACCGTCTCTCAACTGCTTTAACACCAAGAAAAAATCACATAATTGTAACCTTTATATTTAGATTTTTTAAATCCTAAAATATAATGAAAGGACTTTAGATTGTTACAGTCTATTAACGGTAATCTTGAGTTTTATGACAGTTGAAAATCTACTAAAAATATGCTCCATGATAATAATTAAACACCTCGCCAGCACGTTTGGTCGCTGTATAAAGTAACTTTTAAAATACTGTAGTAGAAAAAGGCTAAATTAACGTCAACCGACTCTTTTGGAGATGTAGTCCAGGTGAATTTTTTCAAGTACCACTTCTTACTACTCGTTCGGGCTATAGGCCTATGTACTAAACACGTTAATGGGCTTAGAATGAGAAAGGGTGAGTTTAGAAGTGTGCCCGCATTTGCGTGGATAACAATTTAGGAAATAACACCCTCAGTACACCCGACCGGTATCGAACTCTATCCCCCCGTTATCGGTTATCTAGTCTATTGCGAGAGTGACGCCTTAAGCCACGCGGCCACTGAAGCGGGTTGAAAAATAATTTAAAAAAATTAACTTACAACACAAGAGGCGTGGCCTGCAAACAATATGAAAAATTGTATAATGTCAACTTGTCAGTTCTGTTACAAGCATATATTACCGGTATAAGTTGAAACAATGTAGACAAACACCCCCCGCCATGGTGGGGAAATTAAGTTACATAGAACCAGATATATTATGATTTAAAAAATACTGTAATCAACCCATGCATCGCTAAAACTTAAAATAAGTTGATAAAAGGGCTACTGTATTAATCTAGCACTTGAGCTGACGAGCCGTGGTTCGTCCTGGCCAGGTGCATTTATAATAAAATACGCCCTTATATCCATGTACATTCAAATTAAGTCATAATAAAACTTTATTACTATTAGTATTAATTAATAATAACACCAATTTGATATTACTTGTGATGAGCTAACATTGTTAACAGAGCGTAGCAAGGTTCTGTTTTAACTTTTAGCATTTCGTCTGTCCGTCCAGATTTTTGCTACCCCTATAACTGCCTACAGCATTGACCAATTTTACCAAAATTTGGCAGGGATATTCTTCGTACCTAGGCCGAACGATGCATGTGCATGGTTTTTCAATTTGGTAATCTGTTTCAGTAGAGGGGTCGCTCAAAAGATTCTTCATTTAATATCTCATCTTAAGTGATTTGCATTTATAATTTTAAGCAATCGATCGAGTTAAGGCCATATGTTTTAAAATATATTGTGTGAATGACGTCCAAGACCGCGTTCACAACAGGTATTATCTGTGCATAACATGTACTTCTAAATATGGTCTTATAAATTGCGTTTTGTCCAACTATATGTATGTAATTGAAATCCAAAGAGAGAAATGATAATAAAACAGAAGGGACGAGGTATACTGTTCACATAACTAGATTACCAAAGAAGCCAGTCTATAAAGTTGTCCCATAGGCCCTTTTTAGCCAACGTACGTGAGAGTACTAGAGGAAGTCGTTTGCTCCAGACCACTGCAGTGCACTACAATATTAGTACCGTACATTGGGGCTCAGTTGGCGCATTGCGCGGTGGACGACACCGAATACAGCCTCGAGTATATATACCACACTGCCAAAGAGGAGCCAGTTCCCGCCAATAAAACAGCGTCGTCCATAGGCGGTGCCCTAGACACACTCATTTATTCGAGCTCATTCAAATAGCTGCTACTATTCGACCAGCGCACAATAGTTTCCCAATAAACGCGCGGTCATGGCTTGTGCTATAAACGCGGTCGAAATAACCGGGATCCAAACAGCCGGTAGCATGTTAAAGGCTTCTGACAAATTAATTATAATTGTATTTTTTACATCCTTTACACCAATCCAAATAACCCTAGGTTACAAGGATAAACCCCTTTATCGGCTCCGGCTGATGATAGTTCTATACGAATGTAATTATCAGGAAGAGGGGTACAAGGGCCTCGATACAAACACAGATAACTCAATGGATAAAAAGTGAGACGTTCACAATTCAAATCCCCTTATATGGCATATTTATCTTGTATTTAAATCATAGTTTTTCCTTGTGTATCGAACTCAGAATCTTTACACAACGTCTTACTGCCCGTTAGGGATTATCCGTGGAAGCTCGACTTACTTTTACAACAGGTGAAAATTAAATGTTGATCCCACAAGGATTTGAGCCAAAGTTTCACATTGCCTAAAGCACAACTTTCCAAAAATCTTGCCAAAGTAAAACCTATGACAAATTGTTGATACAAAGTGAACACAAACCAATATAATATCTGTAAAACCCATAAGGATGGCTATCAGTTAGCTATAGATTATTTTAATACAAGATGTAGAAACTTAACGCACGCACACCCACAATTCTAATAATTGGGGGTGTGAGGAACGAACCCATACAAAAAGGCAAACACTTCATGGTACATGCAGGGATTGAATCAGGGACTCTTGTACCAGCCACACACAGAATAACGGGTCTCTAGTCATTTTTCTTGGTTGGGATCATGACCATGGTTAAATTAAAGCTACATATTGAACAATCCAAAAGGTATACATCTTGTAATTGTACAAATTATATATAAGCCATTTAAAAGATGTCAACTATTCACGTGACTATTGTGGAAAATTTAAGACCTAGACTAGGGTCTAGAGCACAGCTGATTGGATTGGAATCGAACCTCAGCCTCAGTAGTGCCAACACCCACGTTACCAATACACTTTCAAGGCGACTGGACTGATGCGCGTTTCAGGAATTGCTTGATACATTTCATGCACGAGTCGGCGCATGTGTGACATAACCCACCGAATTAGTTCATTTCAATGGCACGGGGTTAAATACCCGCCCGGGGGCTCTAGGGTTATAACCTCCACATCAGCCCAGATATGTTTTATGATGTTTTTCTTAGGAGAATCTTTGGTAGTACCTTAATATTAATTTCCTCAGCCCTAGCGTGTTTTTTTAAGACGCCACTAGCGCTCCAAGCGTCCAACTCACCTGTGCCGGGAAGCACCATATGTTTGCGAGGTGATGGGGGGAGGAGCTGCTTGGCCTTCGCTGATAACTGTCGACTACAGAATATACACACTGCGCCACGACACAACAATATTAGATCAACAAGATATTCACACGTTACACGGTCGGGGGGATTGCGACCAACCTCGAGAACTGGGGCTATACGTGTCCTCTCACACAATCCCAAAAAAGCGAGGGGGAGAACAATCTAGATTCATAATAACTTTTAAACATGAATTGTTACATGAATACAGAAATTTGGACGAGGGGAGAAAAAACTAAAAACGGTTGGATACAACAAAACACACAAAGATACTCCGATGATCCCAATAGTCCCGGTAAAAAAGCACCGGTATTTTTTTATCTTATCACCCAAGGTTAATTAAAACAAGCCCTGATTAAAAACGGCTTCATCGCCGCACGGACACACAGCAAGAAAGCATAACGCAAACATCATCTATCTCTTTATCAGGACTGATAGTAAATTAATAAATCCTAAATCTATCAAACATCCATAGCAACAGATTTGGGCTCAGTAACAGGAAAACAAAAAATGTTTTATGCCGTGCATAAGTGTAAGGGGGGGGCGGGGGAGGATTTTGGTTGGGAAAGTATTTAACAATTATTTAAGTAATCCCGTATAAAATAGTAATATTCTTCAGCATTAGAAATCAGTTACGTATTTTTTGGAATCGCAAGAAGAATACTTTACAGCCAATATGGCCAGTATCCATAACCCCTTAGCTGATTCCGAATATAGTGCAAGACCCCCCGCGAAGGAATGCTGAGCATAGCGCGGAACTGCGCCCCCCATATACGATATGAGGGTGG
Organism: Timema bartmani; assembly: GCA_902151455.1. Taxonomy (NCBI): domain Eukaryota; kingdom Metazoa; phylum Arthropoda; class Insecta; order Phasmatodea; family Timematidae; genus Timema; species Timema bartmani. Next base: position 51,849 of record CABFWB010001045.1, on the reverse strand, counting down.
GGTGTATGAGAAGGGACTCCGCTCGTGGGTTAGCCTCTGAAGTCAAAAGGCCCGAGGCTGGTCACACACACCTTACCCGCCAGACAAGCACACGAACACTCGCACGAATAGAACCGGCGGAACAAAAGAGGGAAAAATAAAATTACTTCTGATAAAAAGTAGATTTTTATAGTTCATTTATAGCTTCGTTGACGATGAAAATTATATAACAAAACAATGAAAGTTAATTTCAAAATGGATTGGCTAAAATTGACAAATAAACTCACGGTAATCGAAGAAGCACAGTTACAGCGATGATAAGGAAGAACAAGTAAAGAAAGCGAGTTCAGAAGTTATCAATCAGTTCATATTACACAGCGCGCGGAGGTTTGAACAAAGTTCTATTATACTTTCTTTTTAGTTAAAACAGTTTAGGTATTTAACGTTTACTTTCTGAACCGACTGATTTATATCAGCACACGACTTATAAACTAACTTAAATCTAGAACCGACAACGTCCAGCCCCCGGTCATTAATTCATTACTGTGGAAGGGGGAACCAACATTTCACCAATGATACAATTTTTCGGAAATGCTGGTAATCGAACCCTGGACCCTTAGCTCAGAAGAAAGACACGCTACCGAATGAGCTAAAGTGTCTGACAACAAACTAGCAATGAGCACTAGCTAAGGTCCTAACAATTATTGCGATCGCACTCGTGGTGTACTGTAAATCACCCAATAATACCAATGAGCTCAGTTGGCAAAATAAATGGAATTTTCATTTTATAGCTACAGTAGCCCCATGGCTTCTTTGGTGCTGACTGACAGCTCACAGCTGACGGCTTTGAAAAGTTACCAGACCAACTTATGTATCCCTACGCCGAACCATATTGATCTACAAAAAACATGTGTTTAGCAGCTGTCACTTCTGACAGTCAACATTTAGGTATATACCTAAATGTTGACTGTCAGTCAGCTGTGAACTGTCAGTCAGCACCAAAGAAGCCATGGGGCTACTGTAGAAATGTTACTTGGATCTACTTCCACGTATTTCTAGGTAAACTCACGTGATTTGCAATTGTTACTCTTGATATTTATACTATCAATACCTTTAACCCACACTAAAATGCTATCAACTTTGGTTACAAATTTTCTACTTCTAAAAGGCCCTTCTTATGAAAATGTGACTACCCTAAACAGTTGTAGACATCTTCTATAGCTCCTTTCAAAATATCCATACGTAGTCAAATGTTGTATAACTGTTACTTTAGACTGACAGTATCAGGATGACAATTTACCGTAGTAAGTTTTAAACCTACCGTAGTACCGCGATTAGACTGATACACATTTTGTGTACAGAAAAATAATTATTTTAGTTCACACTTGCATATTGGCTTTTATTTATCTTCTATTTATAACATTAATAAGAGAGAGTTTCAACAATTTGTTAGAAACCATTTAAATTGGTTGTATGTAGATAGATGGAAACTCACAGGAATGGCAGCCATGCAAGGCAACAAGGTTCGGTGCACAAAAAAGGGGGTGAATGGCGAGGGAGGTAGACAGCCGGGTAGTAAGTAAAAAACTGGCTACTTTCTTTCTAAACAATTTTAACAGCATATGCAGTGTGTTTAGAGTAAAAAAATCATTAGGAGTTGAATAATTAATTTTAACAATAATCACGATAGTCCAAGCGCTAAGCATTGTCCAGGCCCCCCCCCCTATCCCCCCCAGAAAGAGCGGTTCTAAAAATCGATGAATGTGCGACTGGGGGATATTGGAGTATCTTCCAGACTAATCATCAGTAATGGCGGGGGCAATGAACTGTGAAACCAATGAGGAAAATCACGGGGACAGATTAAGAGTCTGAGTAGGGTGGGGGGGGGGACATGACGTCACGACACTAAGGGGGCTCCCTAGATAGCTCAGATAGAGACAATCGAGTGTTGTGCCAAGGTTAAATACTGATAAAAATGATAATGAGTTGAGTGAATTTGGTTTTTAATGGAAAGAAATACTAAACTAGGGTATATGACCCTCAACATAAGACTTGTAAACATAGTTTAAAAGTTGACATTTTCCACTAAGGAAAAAAAAAGAAGGATGTTGAGTTGACGTTGCTATGTCTGGCAGGGGGTGCGCTGGGCATGATGAATGTTAGGAGTAAGATTAGAGCTCGTCAAATTTGGGGATGCGCGAAACACACGAAGGAAATATAATACTACAACAGTGTGCAACTCGATCGTGGACTGGGACTATTATTTCATAACTTTTGTCGTAATGACTTTTCATCAGTCCATTCCATTATGAAATGAATTAAAATGCCACGCACAGCCAGAAGGAAACTGCACTGCACTGAACTCAACCCCATGATGTTATACCCGGCCACACCGAAAGAAAACAAAGCAAGTGCGCACCAGCGAACGCGAATTTGCGCTAAGTGAACACGTGTGAAGTCTACCGAAGGCTCTTGGCTGCGTTTTGTGTGTCGATCACACTGAAACGAATGTGTGTGTTCACTACTGCTCGTTCGCTTGTGTTCTCTCCGGTGTAGCCATAAATTAAGACATCGTCACTTTGGAGGGTGGATCTTGAATACTCGTCAGGCACAATGAAAGGGAAGGACTATTACATTAATTAATTTACCATTCTCTTCAGATGAATACTGGTTCATTTTCTTGATACTCTACTTCTAGTTCTCTCTCTCTCTCTCTCTCACACACACACACACTACACAAACACAAACACACACACACACAAATAGAAAGATTAAAGTGAAACAAAAAAAAACATTTTAAGAAGCTTTTTGAAATTTTTCGTGTGTTGAGAAAATAAAGTTAACAAATAATTTTTGAAATTAGCCAGATCAATCAAAATATGAAACATTTTTCTGTTTTGCTTAAGTTCTACCCGGGTCCAGGCAAGATATACAATAGACCCACAGCCTCCAGGTCAAAATGGCTGCTCTCATTGGGAGAGCTTGAGTCGTTCAACATGGGGATCGCTACGCCAAGGGACAGGCAAGCATTAAAAAAAAAAGTTCACTCTAAAGATTATTTTATTAGGAAAGAAACAAACATTGCCTTCGTGTCAATAAGCCGGCTTTCACAAAGCTAGGTTTAGGTAGAGGCTCCATCTCCTTCACACAAGCAAATCCTACAAACGAGCCTACTCAGACTGCAAATTACAAAGAAAACGTAGAGTAAATGTGTGTTTTTTGTTCAAGCCAATGTTTGCAAAATGTCTAGTTGTACACCATCTTCAAATACGTTCAACTAGTTACTTGTGAGAAAAGGTTTGTTCCTTGAAAGGGGGTAGCAAGGTGAGTTGGGGTGAGGGGGTTGAGATGATAATTATTGAACTATTGTGTTCGGACCACCTTCTCTTTAAAACAAACCCTTTGAAAGTAGACCTGACCCACTTCGGTGGCCGCATTGTAAGGCTCTACTCTCATTGTAGACAACTGCCGATGACGTGGAGATCGAGGTTTGAGTCTCGGTCGGGTATAATGAGGTTGGCTTTTCCATTATTGTTTTCTGCCACTAGTGTAATTAGTACATAAGCGTGCAACCGAAACGGGTAGTAAGACACGGTGCTAAAATAACTAATTAATACATAAATAACAAAGTAAGTTGTTTCACTTGGTAATTCTTAGCACTCCCCAGCGCCCAAGGGTGTGACCCGGTCAGCGGGCGACCCTCTCAGTCTGCCTTAGTCAGTTCCCTCTGAATTATTTAGGGCCCGAGATCTTATCAACGAAGGAGCCACATAGCTTTTACCTTATAGATAAATCAACGAAGGAGCCACATAGCTTTACCTTATAGATAAATCAACGAAGGAGCCACATAGCTTTACCTTATAGATAAATCAACGAAGGAGCCACATAGCTTTTACCTTATAGATAAATCAACAAAGGAGCCACATAGCTTTACCTTATAGATAAATCAACGAAGGAGCCACATAGCTTTACCTTATAGATAAATATCTGAAAATGGTTTTAGAGCATTTATGTATAACTGTCGAGGAATGTCCTTCCTACAGATTATATTAGGTTTAAATACAAGTACACCCCAAACTTACGACCGGTTAGGTCCCAAACCCCTGTCGTGACTTAAAATCGTCGAAACTCTAAGTAGCGCATTCCCCCATCCCCACTTATTGATGCATGTACTGCACTGCGATCGTCGTATACGGACGTAACTGTCGTAAATAGCATAATTGTAACTAAAATAAACACTGTAGGGCCTATATTTCGAAAATGGGTTAGTGAACATACATATCTGTGCTAGCGGTAGAGTCACGTCGCTGAACTGTCGTATCTGTGAAACAGGCTCCTCTACTTCAGAGCAGGGTGGCAATTGAAAAGCGTCGTAATTCTGTACATAACCAAGATGTACGTATACGACGACAGGGATACCACTACGAAATATATGGCAAGTAAATTCGTTTACATTTTGAATTGCCATTCAGTGGCGGATTAATCCGTTGGAAGCCCCAAGTGCAACCAGAATCTGAGCTCCTCTCCACAAATTTAAAATAATATAATTTTAAGGGTTTTAAACTAAAACTTGCTTATTGAAAAATATATAATTTACTATTTTTTAAATAAACAAAAACACACCAAAATCATATACTTATCTTAAATAGTCTATCCCTTTTAGTGTTGTTTTTCATGTTCTGCATATTTAAAAAAATTTAATAACTTCGTATATTTAATGTCAATATCTTTTACATTTTTCGACGGCACGGGACCGAAATTAAACACGTGACATAACTTTTATTTTTGTTAATGTTGTGTAATTCCTACCCTTAATTAGTACAGCGCGATTTCTTTGAAAACAATGTCTGTTTATAATTTGTCACTTCGCGGCGATTGTGGTTTCATAGCAAAGTTATTAGTTTACACTCACAACACCAGATTAATAGACTACGAAACCCGGTATGTTTCCACGCATATTTTAAATTATTTGCTCGGCCCACCTAGGTACAGCCATATTCTTACGGTTATATTTTGCATCAATTAACAAAACGTTTAAAATTAAAACAAAAACTTGTTTGAATTGTTTGAGGCCCCAAGCGCGCGCGCTTTCTAGCGTGTTGCCATTTCGATGCGTTTGATAACATTTCAAATTGTGACAATCACGTGAAATTGTGGCTTCCCTTTTAGAGTTATTATTGACGGCAGAGATACAGGCTACAGCGAGTTATTTTTGTTTGTGGATGTGCTCCGCAACTTACTACTCATCCGCGCTATCCGCATATTCATACTTCATGCAACCTAATTACATAAACGTAAGTTTTACTCTAAATTTTCATCCAAACAAATTGAACAAGTTTTGGAAATCAATTTCAAGCGTCTCAAGTGTAAATGTTTGGTAAACCAATCAGGCAATCACATATGCTATGTTTGTTCTACAAAAGGTCCGATAGAGAATACGACTGTACTTGCAACTAACTTTCTCTTGTTGTGCGGTGGACCGGTCCGCCGACAACACTTCAGACCAGGCAGCAGGTGATCATTCAGACGGGAGAACATGCACACGTCGATAAAATGATCGGGATCGATCAGACATTTGGACTTCATTGACGTACCGAAGGTAGGGTGGCTTAAGCAATCTCCTACCCAAAATTATAATTAATTACGTATTTTGTATTCTTTGTATGGTACCTTATTGGAGTCTTTAAATCCCTAACTTTAACAAACTATTTTTCATTACACTAAAATGTATTAAATAGGGACTCAACCATTAAAAAATTGACATCCCTTATTGGTGAACTTACCAAGAGCCAAAGGAGTCCCCCTCCGCCATTTCCGCTACCCTCGCGAATAAAATAATACATGGGCACATCAATTAGATGTTCACCATTCTAAACTACAAATAATGATGGCCTTTGAAAAAGGTTTGTGAGAATTAATACGATGCCTACAGAGCCATAGACGGAAGGCACTAGGAATGTCTACTACACTCTTCAAGATTGGAGAGAAGATGTCAAAACACGCTTCGGTGGTCGAATGGACCAAGACGCCACTCTCGAAACAGAGTGAACAACCAATGACGGAGATATCGGGGTTCGACTCCCGGTCTAGTAAGGGGGTTTTATTCCTAAATTGCTTTCCTCTACCCCTCCACGCAAATGCGGGTAGACATCTAAACTCCGCCTTTCTAATTCCAACCACATTAGCGCTAAGCCCGAAGGTGTAATGAGAAGCTGTGACAACAATAAATGTAAACCTCAAGAACGAGTCTTAATTAGGGCCGATACTTTCCCTTTCTCTGAACACACACACACAGAGTAGAGTCGAGACAGACTCGAAATGAACCTAGACCGTGTATGACACAGAGCAGTTCCATTTAAATCATGACTGGAGAATGGTCAGAGTTTGGTGAAAGGACCGCTTCTCGTAAACTGGTGTATTATATTTTAAACAAGGCAGTTAATATTTTTAACATTCCAAAGTCAAGCAAGAACATTTACACAACGGGATTTTATGTTCAATTATAAGTGTGCCTGCCTGAGGGTTGTAAAGAAGTGTACAGTGTGCTGAAACGTGTTTGGAGGAAGGGATAAAATAGCGTGGAGGGCCGGGTTATAAAGTGGTGTACTATGTGTGTTGAAAATACTTTAGAGCAAAGGTGGCCAAACAGTAAATCACGATCTACCGGTCAATCGATTAGAAAGGATTGAGAGAAAACAAATGAAAAAGCGGATTTGAAGATTTTTCTCAAGTCAACATTAGAAAATCAAAATATCGAAGCTGTCTAACTGATGACCATTTACATTCCTGCCTTTGTTTATGACAGATTAATTAAATGAATTCTCATTCAACAAAATATCCTAAGATTATGTACGCGGTGCCATGCATCAATTTCTGTCAAGTGTTTAAGGGGGGGGGGGGGAGGGGTTTAAGTA